>JAJOOR010025891.1:0-11744 GCA_036250505.1 Solanum acaule | reverse complement strand
AATCCAAGTCATTTTAGAAATTTAATTTTCAACTATTTTAATATTAGTTTAAACTTTAATATAAAATTGAATTTTAAGGTTTAAACTTTAAATTCAATATAAACTTTAAACTTTAAAGTCAATTTTAAACTTTAAAATTTAAACTTAAATTCAATTGAAACTTTAAAGTAACTTTAAAGTTTTAAATTGAAGTTTTTTAATAATATAATATTATATAATAATTAAAGTTAATAAAAATAAAAAATTACCGGTACACAATGATCCGGTAAGAATCAGTTCCGGTCCGGTCCAAACCGGTTCCTATCCGGTAACTAAGTGACCGGACGGAACCTTTGGAAATTTCCGATAAGACTGGTTCCGGTAACTAAATCCGGTAACGAGCACCGGTTCCGATAAAACCGGTCCTGTTGATCTGGTCCTGTCCAATTGCCAGCCTTAGTCTACACTATCAAATTAAAGGCTATGAATTTTTTTGTATGCTGAACATTTGGAGGAATGAAGGGAACAACTTGTGAAGGAATAGAAGGAACATGTTCTTCATTGGAAGACTGGTTGTTTGAGCAATAATCGGAAGCTCAATTACCCTAATACCATGTTAATGTTGGATATTTTGTAATAAATAGAGATTTTAAATTAAACAGACACATTTGTTCATTAAAGAACATGACTATTATAGAAAGTCATCTCTTCATGAAACAAAATGACTATTATGAAAAGTCATTTGTTCAAGAAAGAACATGATTGTTATGAAAAGTAATCTCTTAAGTTTTACAAATATAAGGACTCTCCAAAAGTAGCCTAAGAAAAATCTGCAAGTATATACAAAGGTTTTTGCTGTATCATGAAGTCAATGACTTATACGAGCAATATCTCTTTAAGAAAAGTGATTCTTCACGCCTCAAAGTCATCTTCTTCTTCAACTATACTTCCCAATTTTTCTAACAGCTGATACTTGAGTTGTCAGAGATGAAGAATAAATGGTTCAGAGGAAGAAGAGAGTGTAAGATAAGAGAAAAAAATTATTTTTCATTTAATCACAATTGATTTGCTTACTGCGGAAGCTATGAACAGTAATGATGGTTTAGCGAATAACTCGAACGAGACATACAAACAAAAGCTTTTGACGTCTCTTCTTTGGGGTTGAAGCCAATGGTCCATAGAAACACATATATTTGTGATGTATATAATTGTAGAGTGGACAGTTAACATATTTAGCAGCATCTACTACATAATCATCATACCTATCAAATCTGACCAATATATGTCAATGTTCAAGTCATAAGATAAATTTCCAAAAAAAAAACTTTTTGAAAAACAATTTCCATCCTATCAAACACACATATTGAATAAATAAAGAGTAGCTAGCTTTGCGATTGCAAAGTTATATAGAAGCATAAACTGGATAATCAGAATAAACTTGACCAAACTCATTGTCATAACTAGGATAAAATGAACAACAAAAATGTGAATAAAATCCTAACATAGCACAATAATATGAAGTCTATCACATAAATGTTAAGAATACACAAAATATTTTGCTAAATTAAAATGCAATATAATCAATCCCAAAATAATCAATTCCATATATGATATATCACTAGTCAAACAAAAAGTTATGTAATGACAGGGTAAATGTGTTCGATACTAAACAAAGCAATAATCCCAAGTCAAGAACTGAACAAAGCCTACAATCTAATACCGACCATTAGTTCCAAATGAAAAAAAATAAAAATAAACTAGCAACCCAAGTCATATCAAACAAAATAATCTCCAAAAACATGAAACATACCATTTCCATTTGAGAAAACAACTTTTCCACTACAAAGAGTTTAATGAGAGTTATCGTTGATAGTCTCGATAGCATTGGATCATCATAATGAAGATTTGTCAGAGTGATTTTCTATTCTTGAGAATCGAGCGCTGATGCTCCTGTCACCTGCATATGTAAGTTTAAGGTAAACTTTAGAGGATATTATGGGTGTGACAAAAGATATTTTCTTGAAAAATAAGTCATTATTAAGTTTTAAAAGAATATGACTATGAAAATCTTTTTCTACTAAAGGGGGAAAACAACTACTTCAAGTATATATAATAATCTTTTTTAATTCCAAAAAAAATCATTCAAAATACTACCTGATTTGCAAAGGGTTCATTTGATTCAAAACAAGTATATTAAGATTATAGTCCTAACCAAACATAGGAAAAATGAAATTTAATCCCATGTCTAATAAGGATATAATACAAAAAATTATTTGAAATTGATACTAATTTTAGCTAGAACCAATATTCAAACATAGAATATAAGTAATACCAAATTAGATAGAAGCACTAACATGATCATCAGAGTAAACTTGACCAAATTCACTGTCATGTTCATTAGGTAGGTTAGAACTTGGAGGTCCAAGATTCTGGAAGAGATAATCCATGTTATTGAAATTTAAATATGCATTTCAAATTTATACTAATTTTAGCTAGAACCAATAATAAAACACAAAATATATGCAATACCAAATTAGATAGAAGCACTAACCTGATCATCAGAGTAAACTTGATCAAACTCACTGTCTTGTTGATTACCGTAGGTTAGCACTTGGAGGTCCAAGATTCTGAAAGAGATAATCCATGTTACTGAAATTTAATTATGCATCACAAATTTATACTAATTTTAGCTTGAACCAATAATCAAACACAGAATATACGTAATACGAAATTAGATAGAAGCACTAACTTGATTATCAGAGTAAACTTGATCAAACTCATTGCCTTGTTCATTAGGTAGGTTAGCACCTGAAGGTCCAAGATTTTGAAAGAGATAATCCATGTTATTGAAATTTAAATATGCATCAGAATTTTCCTTCTTATTAGAATTACTCCCTACAACATAATTCTCATGTGATGCCACAACAATATTTCTTGGACCAGACATTATTGGTTTACCAACATATTGTTGGGAATTTGCATTCGTATTTGTTTCCCCGAGACCATTAATGGTAACATTTTCAACATAAGTATCAGACATCATTCCACTACTTGAATAAGTTGTCACATTGTCCGCAATGACATTCAAGTTGTAGTTATTAATTATTGCATTTCCAATGTATGTACTAGACACTATTCTGCTACCTGAATATGTTGCCCCCTCGGCCACATTGAGATCAAAGTTGTAATTTTTTTCAGTATGATTATCTTCATTGTTAAGTGTCATAGCAAGCCAAAAATTAGTGTTCCCAATAATTGAGTCTTGTAGTCCTTGTGAACCCAACATTCCAAATAATGGTCCATGTTGTTGTTGTAGCTCACCAGTAACATTAGTTTGGGGAGACAAAAATGGATTATTAAACGAATTGTTAATGTTGAGGTAATGGGGTTGAACCTGAAATTGTGGGCGGTAGAGTTGTTGAATTGAAGTCTCTCTTCGAGCAAAAGTATTTTTTGTATTATGAGTAGGAAATGAAAACTATGTGCCTCTTTGGATTTGATCTGGGTTCCATTGTTGATTTGGTACATTTGCTTGAAGATAAGTCATTATCCCGAATTTTCGAAAGCTGCTTTTTGTTTCATGAGGAACATTTTTCGATCGCTTAATTGATAGTTGACAAATATATTTTCTCTCTTCTGGAGATCTCCAATTGTTGCGACGACATTTTTGAGAGATTATAAGAAAAAAATTAAAAAAGAGAAAAATATGAATATATATATATATATATATATATATATATATATCATCCGACTCATTGTTATTTAGGTGTATTTGAAATGACCGTAGTCATTTATAAAGAAAAATATTTTTTTGCATTTGGTAATTAGTGAATGATAAACATCTTTTGAAATAATATGAATTAAAGATTGATAGTAATATTATTCCAGTGAACTATAAAATAATAGAAATTGGAAGCGAATAATTAACTTCTGTCGGTAAACATGTAACAAAAGTCTATCGCTCATCCTTTTTAACGAGTGAGCGTTTTGATAAGACTATCAAGTACTAAAGATTTATAACACATCTAATAATTTACTGACAAAAGTGAAATATAATTAGATTTTTTCCTCCTTTGAATACAAAACAAAAATTAAGATAGGTGCGATAAAAATAACTCAAAACCCTTTGATGAAAAAAAAAATTCAACAGATACGAGAAAAAAAAGATTTAATTTTTATTTTTTTATTTTTTATTTTGAAAAATAACTTTCTCCATACTCACACCCACAAATGATACATAATTTACCACTTAGTTTTTTTTAAAAAGATGTACCTGCAGGTGGCTCGCAACTTGCATCCTAGTAAGACCAGGTAAACTCATCACTTCAACAATCTCCTTGGGGAAACATCCTACATCATCCGTAAGAATGTAAATTTAATTTAATTACTATAATATTCTCAGATCAAGTCGTAATATATCTAAATAAGAAAATCACTATGCTTTAATTCTAAATAAGCGGACGTTAGATATAGGTATGAACTCTTACTGTTCATATTGTTCAATATAATTGAACTGTCAAAAAAATTATTATTAGTGAAGTAAACTTACGTCCTTCCCCAAGTTGGTGTACAACTTGCATAAATCTAGCATGAAGATCCTCAGTCCATTCTCTATACTCCTTTCGCGTAACAACCTTATCAATAACATTGTTTTGCCGTTCTCCTTCGTTATTCTTTTTCATGCCTTTTATCTCTCTTCCTCTATAGCATGTATATTTCACTTAATTCAACATCGTTTCTAGCCTCATGAATATTATTGCTCTATTCCTTTGTATAAGACATGTTTTTCTCTTCAGATTCTTTATTTTCTCTAACAATTTTATTATTACCGACATCATCAACCTTCATCTGATCTTTATGTTTTCCTGATCCTTCTCTCACTTTCTCTCTTCGTATTTTTTCACTCAATACAAATTGCCACAAATATCTCACTATTTCCTTGTCAAATGGCTTTTTAAGGTAAAGATAGGCTCCATCGCCCAAAGTCTTCTTTGCAACGAGTTCATCGAATTTATCACATACAACTGCATAATTGTTCAAGAAGTTATCAATTAGAATTGAATTAAATTATATATTATATGTATGGTTAAATTAATGCTTATTTACTAAATTTTATTAACACTAGAGATGGAAATGGGGCGGGGTGGGTTGAGCTTAACCCGCCCCGCATAACGATTTTTTCATTTTCAACCCGTCTTACCCTGGCTCGCATAACAATTTTTTTTATTTTCAACCCACCCCACCTCGCATTGACCGGCCCAACATAACAATTTGTTTTTGTTTTCAACCCGCCCGCATAATATTTTTAATATTTTTTTTAATTAAGTTTGATACTAGAAATAATATTCATAAATATAATTTATTTTCTCATTAAGTTGTAGTAATTTAATAAATAATGACTTACAATTTTATTTTATAGAGATCAATAAGGAAACATGTAAGAAATCATATTAGTTGTGATTGAACCATATATTTATTTACTTTCTTGAATATTTTAGTAACTTTCAAGAAACTATCTTAATAAATAATGTTCTATCACTCTTATAACATGTGAAAAGTTAAAATTAAATTTGAAGCCGCATAGATCCGCAACCCGTCTCGCCCACATTAATCTTTAAAAAACTCACTTCAACCCACCCATATCTCTCCCCGTCCCACACAACCTTAAAATCGTCCCGTCCGACACAACGTTAAACCCGCTCCGCATTTGTTTTTCACCAATGTCATCCCTAATTAACACTAACATTACAAAACAATTGTTTGTCATATAATAAATATAATAAGAATTAGCAACTAATAATTATGTCGTTTAACCACAAAATTCATTGCTAGTCCTATTTAACAATGTATAGTTGGAAATCTATTTAGCTACAAACTACATAACAATAAAATAACAATGAATTTTATAGCTAATTCTTTTGTAGTGTATTAATTAAAATAACTGATTTTACTTATGGTAAATGTCATAAATAGAAGAATAGGATAAATACATGCTGAGTGAAATTATATTTAACGCCTTAGCTTGAGCTAAGAGGTCAACAAAAAGCAAATTTGATACATTGACGATCATCACATCAATTTTTTGCTTTCCTTCAAAGAGCATTGGCATTGTTGTTGAAGTTGTATCAACCGCTATAACTGTATCAATTCTCTTTGAAAGTTAATGAACAAAATTGTACACAAAATCATCATGAAGGTTATTATTTCTCATAAGAAAATTCATTTATAACATTTTAGCTTGTATTGCAACAATTTAGTTTATGCAATTGCACATATTGATCAACTTATATTATAATTAATGTGAGCAAATATTAGACATGTTCACATAATAAAGCTTTATACCGTTTTATTTAGGTAAATAATTGAATTATAGAATAGAGAAGATCATATAGGAATCTATTATTAAAAAATCAATTCAATTTAATTAGCGAAAAAATTCAAGTTGAAATGATTTAACACATAATTTATTTTTTTATTTAACACATATTAGATAAGGAACAATTAATGAATACTAACACATAAATGAGAAATCAAACAAAGAAGAAGGGGAAACGCCATAAAACAGACTAAACTACACTAAAATTGTTAGTTATATACCTTTTTTTGCAAGTTGAAATAATTCTAAAGAATCATCGTCTTAAAATAATTTACGAGTACAATAATTATAAAATGAGTCATTCTTTTAGAATATTCTGAAAAGTTATCTATTGTCTTCACAAGTTAAAATAGAGAAAGTAATTGAATGACCATTAAGGTAGAGCAAAACAAAGGATATTTGGCAAGTGTTATAAAATATTATAGTATGGATGTCCACTACACCAAGAAGTTACTCTCACCCATTATCTCCATTACTTTCCTCCATTATGAAGATAACCATAACCTCCAACTTTATGACACC
Organism: Solanum acaule; assembly: GCA_036250505.1. Lineage (NCBI taxonomy): Eukaryota > Viridiplantae > Streptophyta > Magnoliopsida > Solanales > Solanaceae > Solanum > Solanum acaule. The sequence goes on along the minus strand of JAJOOR010025891.1, from coordinate 4,867 downwards.
ATTATTCTTGTAACTTTTCACTTCTATAACCTCCTCCATTATATTCATGTTAATGACATGTTTATGACTAACCTTTTGTATGCCTCTATGTTACACTATAAATAGAGGCATAAGGGTTCATATTGTATACACTTGAAGATTTGATGAACACTTGAATACTATGAAGAATAAGAAAAGCTCTCATCTCTTGTTTTCCTATTTCTATTGCTATCATCTTTTATATTTCTTGTCTTGTTTTACTTTAGTTTTACAACACGTTAGCAGCACGAATGTTCTACCATTGCAGGATTGAAGCAAAGTAAATAAAAGAAGGTAAAATAATTGTGTTTATTTTACTCTCGAAAACAAGGTAAATTATTGTGGAATCTATTTTATATTTTACTTGTGAACAAGGTGAATGATTAATATTATTGTTACTGTGCATTTCTTTTTCCACCTATGACTATATATACTTTCTTTTGTATGTGAAACTTATTTTATATTTTATTTATGATTATGCTAACTGTTTTTGGTTATTGCATAAGCTTTTAATTTATTTTGTTTTGTTTGTGAAATATTTTGGGTTCACGTGAAAATTGAAAAAGGAGTAGTGTTAGTGAGCAATTTTATTTTAGTGTAATTGAAATTATTATTTTCTTAGTGTGCAATTGATTCTTTGATTTATAACGGTAATTCACTAGCTTAATTATTGTGCACCAAACATAATATAATATAATGCTATATGTAACTCTCTGTTTTGACAAGTTTAAGATATTAGTACATAATTTGTTGAGAATATTTTTATTGTGTTTCTTTTGTTCTATATTTATTTGTGCATGTTAACCACAAAGTCACAATATTTTTTTAAGGCTCAAAGGTGAGTCCTATTATATTTGGCTTATTATGTCATTGATTGAGGGTAAGACGAAGGATTCAAGTCCTATCGCACCAAGAGGGTAATACATCGGGTGAGAGTCCTGATGCATCATGATAATAAAATGGTGGGTTGGGTCCCAACAAATAATGACCTAAAATGTCTTCTTAGGGGTAAGACGTTGGGTTCAAGTCCCAACGTTATATAATGACGATGTAACAATGATTGAGCAAATTGATATGCTCTTGATAAAAGTCATGAAATTTGTCAAATTGATTTGCTCCATTCTTTTATGTGAATGTGGTAGCAAGACATAATGTGTCTGAAAATGACAAGTGGTTAAATGTATGAATATGAGTGTGGTAAAATGTTAATGGTCAATTGTGGTAGGAAGAACATTATGGGTTCATAAGATGGTTCTTCAAATGTGAAGGTAAGTTCTGGCCATCAGAGTGGTATGAAAATTTATTGGGCACATTGAGTTGGTGCAACCCAATTTGAAAGTTTTTTAAATCCTCCATCAAAATAAAGAAATACAAAGTGGTAGTACATTTAGTTTTTTTAAAGTGATGTTGAGGTGGTCAAATAAATTTCATAATGTCAAAGTATGACTAATAAAAACTTATGGAGCATGTACAAATGGTTATGGTCATTTCTTGAAGAGAATGCGACTTGTGTTCGTATGGATAAGGACATGTTCATGTATGGTTGGATAATTGCCACAACTCACCTCTACGGGAGGTTTGAGATATTGATTTTTTTTTTATATTTTGACATAAATGGTCATTTCGGTCATATACTTTGAGTACTACATAAATATTGTGGTATGTTTTATTATGAACTATTGGAGGACAAAAGAAAGAAATAATTCTTTTCTATAAAGGTTATGGTCATGACCAAAATAAATGTTATTGTGTGGCAACACAAATTTGTCATTGATTGTCAAGAAATAAGTCTTGCAGTAATAATTTTAACCATGACAATAATAATAATTTTCTCCTTGAAGGAGATGGTCACCATAAGAATGGTGTTGTGAAATTTGTGGCATTACACAAAATTAATTGAAAGTTTCGGAAGGACTAATTTGTTACTATCCAGAAAATGAAATAGTTCATAATATTGAGGTTGTAGTAAGTCTCAAAAGAAACTTTTTAAGTTTCAGAGGAATTGAAAAGAAAAATTGTTATATTGAGACTGTAAATTATTGAAAGATTAAATATCTTCAAATCACTACAATCAAAGCGGGTTATGAATATTTACATAAAAGGTTGCCCGTCTTTCTCTTGTTTGTTGAATAAAAATATGGGCATGATGAAGAAATCACATGCAAAAGTAAACTAGAAGTTTACTAGAATAAATATATGTTGGCATAACCGGTTGACCATTTCAGTTCAAATGTGATGCAAAAGAATAGAGAATTCATGTGGTTATATGTTGAAGAAATAAAAGATTCTTCAAGATTTCTCATGTGTTGCTTGTTCTCATGATAAAATGATCATTGTACTAGCTAAGGTTGGGATTGTATCCCCTGAAATTATTTGAAACATATAAAAAGGTGAATATGAGTCCGTTCACCTGCCATGTGGACCACTTACTATTAGATTTAATAGATGCATCTATGGTATGGTCATATGTGCATTTGTATCAACTTACAAATTGGTTTTTGTAAGGTTGTTTGCTCAAATTGTTAAATTAAGAGCACAGTTCCAAACTATAAAATTGTGTTGATAATACTGGTTGGTCTAGCTATAATTAGTTGTAACGTGTATGCATCAAGACAACAAGGTTCTCCCATCACAATTGGTTCAGGGTCATGAACCAAATAATTTCCATCTAAAAATTTGATGTGTGGACATATGATTTTATTGCTCCACCATGCACAAAGATGGATCCCCAAATGAGGTTGGGGGTAAATGTTAGATTTCCTAACATTAGGGGGAGATATGTTTAGCAGCTGAAAATTATGTGTGGGGTGAATTATCTAGGTCCTCGTTAAAAAAAATATGAACTTGAAGTTCAAGAGATAATTCATTTGCAAAATGTTGCAAATAATTTGCCAGATGTATTTGTTGACCCAATATTTTAATTAAGCTGCAAATGCTCCAATAAATAGTCCTTGAAGGACAGAGTCTATGGTACGCCAGAAGCGTGATAGACCAATCGATTTCAAACATAAAATTCCTTGAGGAAGGAGAGGAGCAAATTATCAAAATGGTCATGATAATGAGGTAAATGCTTTGAAAGGGCACTATGACATAAAACTTCATAAAATCTTGGCAAAGGTTCAGGTACCTGAAAATGATGAAAAATGAAGAGATCTCGATAAGTTATGTCATATTGGAATCAAATCAAAATGACAGTCGACTGTATCTTTGATATGAAGTAGCACGTAATGCTATAAATGGTTACGAGGGTCTTAAATTCGAATCTGTCATATAATGTGAACAGTTAAATGATTGGCCAAATAAAATGCACTATTCAAGTATATTTTGTTTCACTTAGAAAAATAATGTTTTTGAACTTATAGTTCATAGATCAAAATATATGTCAGTGGGGTACAAATGAATCGTTGTGCAAAAGTATAACTGTAAGATATAAAGTACGGTTTGTGCCTCGGGGCATAAAGGGTTTTCGCAAAAATCCTGACATTGTTAAATGGAGATATATTCTCCAGTGGTGGATGCAATGAGACTCGTTTCAATCTAGCAATAGATGAAATACTTGAATATGTATAATGAATGATTATTATGTCTAACTAGACGATGCATGTTATATGAAAATCCTTCAAGGATTTAAAAGGTCTTAAAGCAATTCCATTGAGTATCCAATGGTTTTGAGACTGCTTAACACAGATAAAGAATCTTTTTGATATCATGAAAATGATTTTAAAATGTCATGTATTAGTGCAATTGATGCACTTACAGATTGTTGGTTATGCAAATGCTAGAAGATTATTTGATATACATAATGAAAGTTATGTGAAAGGATTGTCATATTATCATTCAAGTTATGAGAAGAAACTAACAAAGCAAGTGACTCAACGCATAGAAGATGTGTGATTTTCTTTCAGAAAACAAGACGAGCTTCAATAAAATTGAAATGATCAATCCCCGAGTCAGAAATTAATTGATTATGTAGATGAAGAATATTTATTTGATCTGCATAAAGCTCACAAATGGATTGTTTATTTACATATGGAGACACAACAATATTGTGGCATTCAGAGAATCACATTAGTAACCACTTCTTCAAATCATGCAGAAATAATATTGATCTATTAATTAAGTCGGGAGTGTATTTGGTTGGAATCATGATCTATCATATTCAGAAAATATGTGATTTTCTTTTGAAAAGGATATTCTAGCCACCATATACAAAAATAATATATAGCTCAATTGAAGGGAGGATACAATCAAAGGAAATCAGACAAATCATATTTCACCAAAAGTCTTTTTCACACATGATCTTCAACAAAATGGTGAGATAGACGTTCAAAGCCCCATTCAAGTGATTATATTGTAAGCTTATTCACTAAGGATTGCCAACATCAATATTTGAGAAGTTGTGATATAAGATTGGAATGCATCGTCTCCGAGATATCAAGTAATGTTTTTATCAGGGGAGAAAAATACGTGTTGTACTCTTTTCCTTAACCATGGTTTTATCCCAATCGAGTTTTCCTGCTAAGGTTTTTAACGAGGCAACATTCAAAGCGTATTAAAAGATAGGCATAATACATAAATTGGACCCTAAACTTGGCTTCAAATTTTAAGTATGACCTCTAACTTTCAAAGTGCACAAGTAGGCACTTCAACTATCCAATTCTTAAACAAAAAAACACGCGAATCCAACCTGGCATAACGCGTGATTGAGACGCAATTCAAGCGCGTCAAGGGTATTTTTCGAGGCACAACAGTAAAAAAAAAAGCGGAAATGACAATTTTACCCTTAATGAATCTCTTTTAAATATATCTTTATTTTTTTCAAATCAAAATCCCATTTTTCTTCTTCTTC
>JAJOOR010025890.1:0-14005 GCA_036250505.1 Solanum acaule | reverse complement strand
GGACAAGGATAAGGATAAAGAGAGAAGCGACATCTCTGAAGAGGCAAAAGTTGCTGTTCCACCTGGGGCTTCTAGCGGACAGAAGCTTCCTAGTGGAGGCGAACATTTCAAAAATGAAAGCATCAACTCACAGGAAGCGAAATTCCATGATCAGTCTCATGGCCAGCTTGCTGAAAAGCTCTTTAAATCCAGCCTCCCCATTGTTGAGACAGAGGAGTCAAAATATGTGCAGGATTTGGCTAGGAGGTTTAGAGATGACCAGAATGGCGCAGTCAGTCAGTTGGCTGAGAGGTTTCCAGTTGAGTCGAAAAGGGATGCGAAGTCAAACAGTATGTATATCAAGGATTCGGGTAATTTGGCTAGAGAAAAGGAAAAGAACAAGGAGAGAAGTGATTTTAGCAACAAGATGGATGGACAACAAGTCAGAGTTGAACCGAGAATTAGTGCTAATGCAAAACTTCCGAGCTTTTCAGAGATGGAAAATAGAAACTTTCATGGATTGCTACCACCATTGGAAGAGAATGTTGAGAACAGGAGAGGGGACAAAGAGAAATCCAAAGGAAGACGAGATGACAAACCAAGAGACAAGAAGAAGAAAAAAGAAAAGGATTCGAAAAGTCATGGAAAGGATAAAGAAAAGAAAAAGGAAGAGAAGGGGAAGGACAAAAGTGCACACAAGAAAAGTGAAAAGGATAAATCAAAGGACATCAATCAGAGCATTTCTGTCAGTGTTAGTAACATCAACGACCAAGTTCCAGTTGTACTCAAGGATACCATTGCTGGAGTCACAGAGGGAAATCACAGAAAAAGAAAGGATATTGAAACAAATGGTTTCCTGCATGGTGAGTGAACAAAAAAATTAGCATCTGCTATTTTATAGAATACTATATTGCTTTATCCTCTATTGATAGTAGGAAAGCTCTGCAAGTGTGTATCTGATTTGTTTCTTATGTTTTTGGCTGTAGCTGTCTGTTAGGTAATTGGTAAGCACTGTTTTCAATATTTTCTTATAAAATTGAATCTAGCATGTTCAGCTTTGATTGTTCTTTGGGTTTGACTGATTAGTGTTGCTTGTTTTCTGTTCCAATGTACAGAGAATGAAGTCAGGCCTGCTAAATTGCTGCGGCCCTCATCCTCTCATCAGCCCACACTGAATGGAAAGAGATTAGAGATTCACCAAAAAGCAGACGTGTTATCTTCCAACAAACAAGTTGTTGTCACCAATATTCAGGTGATAAACAAGGAGCAGAGTCTCAATGGTACAAGTAAGTTGTCCAACAAGCACGGAGTTGGCACTGATATTGAGATGGGAAACATGGAAACTCACAAAAAAACAGACATGTTATCTTCCCACAGAGAAGGTGTTGCCACCGACACTCAGGTGATAAACAAGGAGAAGAGTCTCAATGGTATATTTAAGTTATCCAACAAGAACGGAGTTGCCACTGATATTGAGATGGCAAACATGGAGACTCACCAAAAAACAGACATGTTATCTTCCCACAAACAAGGCGTTACTACCGATATTCAGGTGATGAACAAGGAGCAGAGTCTCAATGGTACAATTAAGTTATCCAACAAGCACAAAGTTGCCACTGATATTGAGATGGGAAACAAGGAGCGTTGGGTTAATGGTACAATTAAGTTACCCAACAAGCACGGAGTTGCCACTGATATCGAGGTTGGAAACAAGGAGCGCAGGGTCAATGGTACAATTAAAGGTCAGCCATTAACTATGTCTAAACCAAAGACATTGGCTCAATCTAAACCAAAGGCTTCTTCCATGTCTCCTGGTGCTGATCGTATTGCTGAAGCGTCTAAAAGACCTCCTCATCCCGATTCCAAGTATCTGAACCAGATACTCTCAGTTCCCAAGATGGATGAGTGGTCTGGATTTTATGACCAGGAATGGTTGCTTGGAAGCAAGGGTACTCTGGTTAGGAAACCCGACGTGTGTCTTGATGAAGTTAAGGACCATCAGGTATGGTCAGAAGCTTTGCAAATAGACTCTGCTGATGTTTTTGCTCTCCCATACGTAATACCTTATTGACTGCTGTTGACATGATGAGTTTCCAAGGACCAAGCTTAAGCTGTTTGGCTCGGAGATGCCCATACTGGGCTCTCGATTGGATTCTTTCTCACCTTCCTACTCTGATGGCTGCTTCAAGTTCTGATATTGACTCAAGAGTTAGGTACATCAATCACCATTGCTGTTCTTTTTCGCGGGCTTGACACAGAAGCCATTTGTTGCCATGTACTTGAACATTTTACTGTTACAGCCCCAGATGAAACTAACCTTTGTGTGTAGGAAGTTGCATGCATAAAAGCTTAGATGCCATTCTAATTGTGAGTGTAAACAAGCTAGTATTTGTGGTCTTTACAACTCCACACAAATTTTGATTTTGTAATATAGAACTCTGCTATATTGTAAGATAAGAGGGGGGCAAAAGGAAGAAAAAAAAAATCAAATATAAGAAGTAGCAGCTGAATTCATTTTATTTTATTCACTTGGCTCCCATTTTTGTCTATTATCCATATTTATCACTTCCTGATTAACAAAAATAGTATTAAAAACTGTCATTTAAAGGTGTTGCTAAATTTCTAAGAGCAAAACTTTTTGAAGTCTCACACCCCAAAAAAGAGCATAAAAATACTTGGCGATGAGAAACAATTTAACTTATATACACTAATAATAATAAATAAATACCTCACAATGAGATTAATTATAAAAACAATCCAACGATAACCTTCACAATAGAGTAAGATTTGTAACCTTAAAAATAAAACAGATAGCTGGCAAAATAAGAAAAACAATTAATTTGATCATATAAAATTATTTACACTATCAATGAACATTTAGTATTTAGTTTAATTAGGGGGTCAATTTACATGAATTAGATAACCTTTTAGTTTTTCTAGTGTGTTAGCCATGAATGTTTTGGTAATACGGCTTCGAGATGGTTCCTTTGCGAAACCTTCACAAAAATCTCCGTAGGAAGTTGGGGAAGCAACATGTACAATCTCACCATTTTAAGAGTCTATTTTGGGCATTTAGGGCCTAGGGGTCAATTTATAAAAATTAGGCGATTTTCTCAAGTTTTCGCGTGTGTTAACCCATGAATATTTTGGTGATATGGCTTCCAGACGATTTCTTTGTGAAACCTTTATGGAATCCTCTGTAAGGAGTTGGAGGAGCAATACGTACAATCTCACAATTTTAATAGTCCATTTAGGGCATTTAGGAGCAAATTTAAAAGAAATTAGGCGATATTTTCAGTTTTCGTGTGGGTTAGCCCATGAAAATTTGGTGATACGGGTTCTAGACGATTTATTTGCGAAATCTTTAAGGAAATCTCCATAGGGAGTTGGGAGAGCAGTACGTACAATCTCACCATTTTCTGAGTTCAGTATGGGTAAATAGGGGTCAATTTAAAAGAAATAAGTAATTTTCTAATTTTTCGTGTGTGTTATTCCATTAATATTTTGTTGATATGAATTTTAGATGATTTAATTGTGAAATCTTTACGAAACCTTCATAGGGAATTGGGCGAGCAGTACATATAGTCACACAATTTTTAGAGTCCATTTTGGGCATTTAAGGGTCAAGTTATAGGAATTAGGCGATTTTCTTAGTTGTTCGTGTGTGACCTCCGTAATGAGTTGGGGAACCTTCACGTATACTCACACCATTTTTTTAATGTCCATTTTCGCATTTACAAGTCCTTTTTTTGAGAATCGCTCAAATTCCCATATTTTTCGTGTGTATTAGCCCATTGATCTGGCGCCCGGAGCACCCAAAAAAATTCTCAAAATTTTTTATAAGAACCTCCGTAATGAGTTGGAGAACCTTAAAGTATACTCACACCATTTTTTTAACACCCATTTCCTCATTTACAATCCCTTTTTTAAGAATCACCCAAATTTCCCGATTTTTCGTGTGTATTAGCCCATCGATCTAGCGCTCGAAGCACCCAAATTTTTTTCCTCAAAAAAATTTATGAGGACCTCCGTAATGAGTTGGGGAGCCTTCACGTATACTCACACCATTTTTTATTGTCATTTCCGTAATTATAAGCCATTTTTAAGAATCGCCCAAATTTCTTGATTTTTTTGTGTGTATTAGCCCATTGATGTGGCGTCCAAAGCAATTTTTTTCTCAAAACATTTTATGAGGACCTCCATAATGAGTTGGGGAACCTTCACGTATACTCACACAATTTTTTTAACGTCCATTTCCACAAATACAAGCCCTTTTATAAGAATCACCCAAAATTTCCAATTTTTCGTATGTAATAATAGCCAATGGATATAGAGCCCGGAGCACCCATATTTTTTTTCTCAAAAATTTTATGAAGAACTTCATAAAAAGTTGGGAAACCTTCACGTATACTCACACCATTTTTTTAATGCCTATTTCTGCATTTACAAACCCTTTTTTAAGAATCACCCAAATTCCCCAATTTTTCGTGTGTATTAGCCCATGGATCTGGCGCCTGGGCCATTCAAATTTTTTTTCTCAAAAAACTTTATGAGGACCTCCGCAGTAAGTTTGGGAACCTTCACGTATACTCACACCATTTTTAACGTCATTTTCGCATTTACAAGCCCTTTTATAAGAATTATCCAAATTTCTCAATTTTTTGTGTGTAATAGCCCATGGATCAGGCGCCCGGACCATCCAAAAAAAATTTCTCAAAAAACTTAATGAGGACCTCCATAATGAGTTGGGCAACCTTCATGTATACTAACACCATTTTTAACGCCCATTTTCGTAGTTACAAGCCCTTTATAAGAATCGCTCGAATTCCCCAGTTTTTCGTGTGTATTAGCCCATGGATCTGGCGTCTGGAGCACCCAATTTTTTTTCCTCAAAAAACTTTATGAGGACCTCCGTAATGAGTTGGGGAACATTCACGTATACTGACACGATTTTTTTAACTCCCATTTCCGTATTTAAAAGGCCTTTTATAAGAATCACCCAAATTTTCCAATTTGTATATGTGTATTAGCCCATGGATCTGGCTCCCGGAGCATCCAATTTTTTTTCTCAGAAATCTTTATTAGGACCTCTGTAATGAGTTTGAGAACCTTCTCGTATACTCACACCATTTTATTAACGCTCATTTCCATATTAACAAGCCCTTTTTTAAAAATCGCCCAAATTCTCCAATTTTTCGTGTGTTAATGCCCATGGATATCGCTCCCAGAGTGACCAAATTTTTTTTCTCAAACAACTTTATGAGGACCTCCGTAATGAGTTGGGGAAACTTCACGTATATTCACACCATTTTTTTATTCTCAATTTCCTTAATTACAAGCCTTTTTTAAAGAATCGCCCAAATTTCCTAATTTTTGTGTGTATTATCCCATGGATCTGGCGCCCAAAGCACCCTAAACTTTTTTCTTAAAATTTTTTATGAGGACCTCCGTAATGAGTTGGGGATCCTTCACGTATACTCGCACCATTTTTTTAATGCCCATTTTCGCACTTACAACCCCTTTATTAAGAATCGCCCAAATTTCCTAATTTTTCGTGTGTATTAGCCCATGGATCTTGCGACCAGAGCATCAAAATTTGTTTTTTCAAAAACTTTATGAAGACCTCTATAATGAGTTGGGGAACCTTTATATATACTCACACCATTTTTTAACGCTCATTTCTGCATTTACAAGCCTATTTTTACGAATCGCTCAAATTGCCTAATTTTTCGTGTGTATTAGGCCATGGATTTGGTGCCCGGAGCACTCAATTTTTTTTTATCAAAAACTTATTGAGGACCTCCGTCATGAGTTAGGTAACCTTCACGCATACTCACACCATTTTTAACGCCCATTTCCGTATTTACAATCCCTTTTTTAAAAATAGCTCGAATTCTCTAATTTTTCGTGTGAATTATCCTATGGATATGGCGTCCGGAGCACTCAATTTTTTTTCTCTAAATACTTTATAAGGACCTCCGTAATGAGTTAAGGAACATTCAAGTATACTCACACCATTTTTTAACGTCCATTTGCGCATTTACAAACCCTTTTTAAGGATCGCCAAATTCCCAGATTTTTCGTGTATATAAGCCATTATATCTGCCGCCTAGACCACCCAAAAAATATTTTCTCAAAAATTTTATGAGGACCTCCGTAATGAGTTGGGGAACCTTCATGTATACTCACATAATTTTTAACGCTCATTTTAGCATTTACAAACACTTATTTAAGAATCGCCCAAATTCTCTGATTTTTTGTATGTATTAGCCCATGGATCTGGCGCCCGAAGCACCCAATTTTTTTTTCTTAAAAAGCTTTATGAGGACCTCTATAATGAGTTGAGGAACATTTACGTATACTCACACCATTTTCTTAAAGTCCATTTTCGCATTTACAAGCCCTTTTTTGAGAATCACCCAAATTTTCCAATTTTTCCTGTGTATTAGTCCATAGATCTGACGCCCAAAGCACCCATTTTTTCTTTCTCAAAAACCCTTATGAGGTCCCACGTAATGAGTTGGGGAACCTTCATGTAGACACACACCATTTTTTTAACGCCCATTTCCGCATTTACAAGCCCTTTTTTAAGAATTGTCAAAATTCCTCAAACCTTTTTTAAGAATTGCCCAAATTTCCCAATTTTTTGTATGTAATACCCATGGATCTGGCGCCTGGAGCACCCAAATTTTTTTCTCAAAAAACTTTATGATGACCTCAGTAATGAGTTGGGTAACCTTCACGAAAACTAACACCATTTTTTAATACATATTTCCGCATTTACAAGCCTTTTTTTAAGAATTACCCAACTTTCCAATTTTTCGTGTGCATTAACCCATGAATATGGCGTGCGGTGCACCCACATTTTTTTTTATCAAAAAACTTTATGAGGACCTCCGTAATTAGTTGAGGAATCTTTACGTATACTCACACCATTTTTAACGCCCATTTCCGCATTTACAATCAATTTTTTAAGAATCGCCCAACCTCCCTCATTTTTCGTGTGTATTAGCTCATGGATATGGCGTTCGGAGCACCCAAATTTTGTTTTCTCAAAAAAACTTAATGAAGACTTCTATAATGAGTCGGGGAACCTTCACATATACTCACACCATTTATTAACGCAGTTTTCGCATTTACAACCCTTTTTTTAAGAATCGCACAAAGGCCTTTATTTTTTGTGTGTATTACCCCATGAATTTAGCGCCAGGAGCACCTAATTTTTTTTCTCAAAAAACATTATGAGGACCTTTGTAATGAGTTAGGAAACCGTCATGAATACTCACACAATTTTTTAATGCCCATTACTGCATTAACAAGCCATTTTATAAGAATTGCCCAAATTTCTCGATTTTTCATATATATTAGGCCATGGATCTGGCGCCCATAGTACCCAAAATATTTTTCTCAAAAAATTTTATTAGGACCTCCGTAATGAGTTGGGGAACCTTCATATATATTCACATTAATTTTTAACGCCTATTTCCGCATTTACAAGCCATTTTATAAGAATCACTCAAATTTCTTGGTTTTTCGTGTGTATTAGCCCATAGATCTGGCATCTGGAGCACCCAAAAAATTTCTCAAAAAACTTTATGAGAACCTCCGTAATGAGTTGGGGAACCTTCACGTATACTCACACCATTTTTCTAACGCCCATTTCCGCATTTACAATTAATTTTTTAAGAATCGCCCAACCTCCCTCATTTTTCGTGTGTATTAGCTCGTGGATATGGCGCCCGGAGCACCTAAATTTTGTTTTCTCAAAAAACTTAATGAAGACTTCTATAATGAGTCGGGGAACCTTCACGTATACTCACACCATTTTTAACGCCCATTTCCGCATTTACAATCAATTTTTAACAATCGCCCAAATTTCCTGATTTTACGTGTGTATTAGCCCATGGATCTGGCGTCTGGAGCACCCAAAAAATATTTCTCAAAAAAATTATAAGGACCTCCCTAATGAGTTGGAGAACCTTCAAGTATACTCACACCATTTTTAACACCCATTTCAGCATTTACAAGTCTTTTATAAAAATTGCCCTAATTCCAGATTTTATCGTGTGTATTAGCCCATAGATCAAGCGCCTAGAGCACCCATAATTTTTTTTCTGAAATAATATTATGAGGACCTCCGTAATGAGTTGGGAACCTTCACGTATACTCACACCATTTTAGCATTTACAAGCCTTTTTTTAAGAATCACCCTAATTTCCCGGTTTTTTGTGTATATTAGCCCATGGATCTGGAGCACGAAACAACTAATTTTTTTTCCTTAAAAACTTTATGAGGATCTCTGTAATCAGTTAGGGAACCTTCACGTATACGCACACAATTTTTAATGCATATTTCCACATTTACAACCCTTTTTTTAAGAATCGCTCAAATTTCTCAATTTTTCATGTGTATTAGCCCATTGATATGTCGCCCGAAGCACCTAAAAAGTTCTTCTCAAAAACATTTATGAGGACCTTTGTCATGAGTTAAAGAATCTTCACGTATTCTCACACCATTTTTTAAGAGTCATTTCCGCATTTACAAGCCTTTTTTTTTTAAGAATCGCCCAAATTCTCCAATTTTTCGTGTGTATTGACCCATTAATCAAGCACCCAGAGCACCCAAATTTTTTTCTCAAAAAACTTTGTGAGGGCCTCCGTAATGAGTTTGGGAACCTTCATGTATACTCAAATCATTTTTAACGCCATTTCCGCATTTACAAGCTCTTTTTATGAATCACCCAAATTTCTCGATTTTTAGTGTTTATTAGCCCATTGATATGGCGCACGGAGAACCCAAAATGTTTTTCACAAAGAACATTATGAGGACCTCCGTAATGAGTTTGGAAACCTTCACGTATACTCATACAAACATTTTTTGAAGAATCGCCTAAATTTCTTGATTTTTCATGTGTATTAACACATGGATCTGGCGCCCGGTGCACCCAAAACACTTTTCTCAAAAACCTTATGAGGACCTTCGTAATGAGTTGGGGAACCTTCACGTATACTTACACAATTTTTTTAACGCCTATTTCTCCATTTACAAGCCGTTATTTAAGAATCGCCTAAATTCTATGATTTTTCGTGTGTAGTAGCCCATGGATATGGCGTCCGAAGAATCCAAAATGTTTTTCTCAAAAAACTTTATGAGGACCTCCGTCATGAGTTTGGGAACCTTCACGTATACTTACACCATTTTTTAACGGTCATTTCCGCATTTACAAGACCTTTTTAAGTATCACCCAAAGTCTCTAATTTTTCGTGTGTATTGGCCTATTGATCTAGCGCCCAGAGCACCCAAAGTTTTTTTTCTCAAAAAACATTATGAGGACCTACGTAAGAGTTGTGTAACCATCACGTATACTCATACCATTTCCGCATTTTCAAGCCCTTTTTGAGAATCGCCCAAATACTCTGATTTTTCGTGTGTATTATCCCATGGATCTGGCGCTAGGAGCATCCAAATTTTTTTCTCTCAAAAAACTTTATGAGGACTTTCGTAATGAGTTGGTGAACCTTCATGTATAATCACACCATTTTTGTAACGTCTACTTTCGCATTTATAAGACCTTTAAGAATTGCACAAATTTCCCATTTTTCATGTGTATTAGCCCATTGATCAAGTGCCCGGAGCACCCAAAAGTTTTTTTCTCAAAAATCTTTATGAGAACCTCCGTCATGAATTGGGGTGGGGAGCCTTCACGTATACTCAGACCATTTTTTTAACGCCCATTTCCAAATTTACAAACCTCTTTTAAGAATCACATAAATAATCTGATTTTTTATGTGTATTAGCTCATGGATCTGGCGCTCACAGCACCCAAATTATTTTTCTCAAAAAACTCTATGAGGACCTCCGTAATGAGTTGGGGAACCTTCACGTATACTGTAACATCCGACAATTTGAAATAACTATAGAGAAGCTGGAAATCGGAAATAGTCATTTTTTTGAAAAATTCAGAATCTGGAAAATTTGGTTAAGTGTGGGAAAAAGTGAGTTTCTGGCCAACTTTGAGCAGTCATAACTCCTGGCTCAGGATGAGTTAGGTGTAGTTCCAGATATGTTTGGAAATCCCTTGGAATGACCTTTCTAACGCCACCGAGTTTGCTCGATTCTGAGTTCGTATGAGTGAGTTATGCCCTTTGGAAGTTGGACAGTTGGCAGGGATTTCCGTCCGGAAATTTTAATGGTATTTTGGTCTTTTCCCTAATCAATTGTTTTGGTTATATTAAAGTGTTAGACTGATTTTAGATCAGTTTGTCTCATTTTTTAAAGAGTAAAGAGCTAGGGTTTGGGAGAGAAGAGAGAAAAAAGAGAAGGAAGAGGAGAAAGAGAAGAGCAATCAAGGAGATCATCGTGGATATCGTCGGGGGTGATCCCTACTAGGTATGTGAGTTCATAGTGATGGGTTGATTCTTTCCCCCACACACCAAACTCGTTTTATTATTGAGAAAAGATTGGTTGTGTTGTTTGGAGTTGTTGATTGTGATTGTGTTGAAGTTCTTGTGATTTGGGACATGTTTCCGGTTGGTTTTTGAGTTGAATCACTTGTATGTTGAGGGATTTTATGATCCTTAGTGTTGGGGTTGCTCCTTTCCCCACACTCCAAATTCGTTTTATTTTCAAGAAAAGATTGGTTGTGTTGTTGAAGTTGTTGGTTGTATTGTTAATTGTGTTGTTGAAGTCCCTTGTTGATTTGGGACATGATTTGGTTGTGTTTTTGAGTTGAATCTCTTGTATGTGAGTTCATAGTGTTGGGTTGATCCTTTCCCTTACACTTCAAATTCGTTTTATTTTCAAGAAAAGATTGGTTGTGTTATTGAAGTTGTTGGTTGTGTTGTTGATTGTGGTGTTGAAGTTCCTTGTTGATTTGGGACATGATTTGGTTGTGATTTTGCTGCTGGAACCTTTGAGGTTGAGAGGGTTTAGAGTTGGAAAGAAATAAGGGGAAAAATCGAATTTTTGGGGGAAAAGGGCTGGGCTGTCGCGCCAGCCAGCGCACCCCAAAAAGGAACACTGAACTTTCCCCTTGGGGCAGAGCACCTGGCAGAACGCCCAGCAGTCCTTCTGAAGTTTGAGGGCTAGCGCCCCGCGCCTCTTTTTTAATGCCTATTACCGCATTTACAATCCCTTTTTTTAAGAATCGCCCAAATTCCCCAATTTTTCGTGTGTGTTACCAAACGAATCTGGCTCCCGGAGCATTCAATTTTTTTTCTCAAAACAATGTTATCAGGACCTCCGTAATTATTTGGAGAACCTTCACGTATACTCATTATTTTTAACCCCATTTCTGCATTGTCAAGCCTTATTTTAATAATCTCCCTAATTCCCTAATTTTTCGTGTGTATTAGCCCATTGATCTAGTACCCAGAACACCTAAAAAAATTTCTCAAAAAATTTTATGAGGACTTCCGTAATTAGTTGGGGAACCTTTAAGTATACTCACACAATTTTTAACGCCCATTTTCGCATCTACCAGCCCTTTTTTAAGATTCGCCCAAGTTCCCCAATATTTCGTGTGTAGCCCATGAATCTTGCGCCCGTAGAATCAAATTTTTTTTTTATCAAAAATCTTTATGAAGGCCTTCGTAATTAGTTGGGAAACCTTCACGTATACTCACACCATTTTTTAACGCCCATTTTCGCAATTATATGCCTTTTTTAAGAATCACCCAAATTTTCCAATTTTTCGTGTGTGTTAGTCCATGGATCTGGGGCTCGAGGCACCTAAAATTTTATTCTTAAAAAACTTTATGAGGATCTTGATAATGAGTTGGGGAACCTTCACGTATACTCATACCATTTTTATAACGCTCATTTCCGCATTTACAAGCCTTTTTAAAAGAATCGCCCAAAGTGCTCGATTTTGCGTGTATATTAGCCCATGAATATGGCTCCCGGAGCACCCAAAAATTTTTCTTTTCAAAAAGTTGTATGAGGACCTGCGTAATGAGTTGGGGAACCTTCACGTATACTCACACCATTTTTAGCGTCCATTATCACATTTACAAGCCTTTTTATAATAATCTCCCAAATTCTCGATTTATCGTGTGTGGAACACCCAAAATTATTTTCTCAAAATATTTTGTGAAGACCTCCCTAATGAGCTGAGGAACCTTCACATATATACTCACACCATTTTTTTAAAGCTCATTTCTGCATTTACAAGCCTTTTTTTTAAGAATTGCCCAAATTCTCTAATTTTGTGTGTGTATTAGCCCATGGATCTGACGCCTGGAACACCCAAAAAATATTCTCAAAAAACATTATGAGGACCTTCGTAATGAGTTGGGGAATCTTCACACCATTTTTAAACCCATTTCCGTATTTACAATCTCTTTTTTAAGAATCGCCAAATTCCCTGATTTTTCGTGTATATATTAGTCCATGGATCTAGCGCTCGGAGCACCCAAATTTTTCATAAAAAAAAAAATTATGAGAACCTCCGTAATGAGTTGGGGAACCTTTATGTATATACTCACACCATTTGTTAACGCCTATTTTCGCATTTACAAGCCTTTTTTTTAAGAATCACCCAAATTTCTCAATTTTTCGTGTCTATTAGATCATGTATCTGGCGCCTGGGGCACCCAAAATATTTTCTCAAAAAACATTATGAGGACCTCCGTAATGAGTTAGGGAACCTTCACGTATACTCACACCATTTTTTAACGTCCATTTCCACATTTACAAGCCTTTTTTTAAGAATCGTCCAAATTCCTCGATTTTTCGTGTGTATTAGCCCATGGATCTGGCGTCTGGAACACCCAAAAAAAATTTCTCAAAAAACGTATCCGTAATGAGTTGAGGAACCTTCACGTATACACACACCATTTTTAACGCTATTTCTGCATTTACAAGCATTTTTTTAAGAATCGCCCAAATTATTCGATTTTTCGTGTGTATTAGCCCATGGATCTGGCGCCCAGAGCATCCAAAATAATGTTCTCAGTTTTTGTATGTTATCCTATGAATATTTTGGTGATATAACTTTTAGTTAAAAAAAAAAATTTGCGAAACCTTTATGAAATACTCTGTAGGGAGTTGTGGATTAGTAGGTACAGTCTCACCCTTTTTGCAACATTTTAAGATATTTAGGAACTAATTTATAAGAATTATGCAATTTTCTCAATTTTGTATGTTCTAAACTTTCATAATCTCCTTGATGTATCATAAAAGATTATCTTCTCATCTTGGATTGGAGGACACACTTTGTTGCATATTTCTGTGGGATCACAAGCCTATTAAGCTTTCCAATATCATTGGAATTAGCTTTTCTTTTGAAAAAGTGGCTTAGATGAGATTTTAACATCACTCTTTTAATAAATTTGAAATCATAAATTCTAACAAGAGTATTCATAAAAAAAAACACACATAAAATGTTGTACCTACAAATCTACATTAAGTGAATTCAACAATTTGTATTTGCATTAGACCTATGTTTATCGAAAGTCTAAATAAATCTAGCTATCAATTTATATACACTTTATCACCAGAAGGTTATTTTAAATCACCATATTATCTTTATGTGTTATACCAGGTAACATATCATATTTTCTGAATTATAAGTCACACATTATTAAAAGGTTTATTTGGAAATATCCTTGTGAGTGACCTAGTAGTATACAAAATTCTTTATACTGAATTTGAGACTGAGAGGATAATAAAATCTAACAAAAATATGCTAAATACTGTCATTTAGGGTGTGTTTGGTATGAAGAAAAATGTTTTGTTGAAAAAACAAATAGATTTTTTACTTATTTTTTTATGTTTGGTTGGTGACTATAAAATATTTTCCGGAAAAGATTTTTTAGTGTTTGATTTATGAATGAAAATTATTTTTGAATTGAAATTGAAAATATTTTTAAAAATAAACTTAATTTTTTTTTTTGGGAAGCCTGGTGCAGGGGGGAGGGGGTGAGATGGGGGTAAAAATATTAAAATTTAAAATTTAAAATTTAAAATATTTTTTTAAAAGCAAATTTTATTTTATTTTATTTTTGGGGTGGGGGGGGGGGTGAGT
>JAJOOR010025888.1:0-18355 GCA_036250505.1 Solanum acaule | reverse complement strand
ATGCCCCTTTAAAGTTGACCCTCAAAATCGCATTTTTTTGCGATTTTCGAATTTTGATACGGTTGTTCTAAAATTCGGGTTAGACCCATTTCCCACTCGATTTTACCCCCTGAATAAGAATATGAAGTCAAATTTCCGAAATCATGCACGGATTTTGAGATATATGGAAATTACAATTATAGGTGTTTCCGAAGCTCATTTTCGGGCATTTTTGGGGTTGTTTCAACCATAATGCCATCCCAGAACGAGTCTATTCTTAGCCATCCTAAGGTGGCTTGCCTTGGTTCTATCATGGCCAGGAGGCAGATCGATCTAGGACTGTTGATGTCATAGAATATGGCCATGAGAGCCAAACAGAAGCTGACGTCTCTGCCATTTCCAGTTCTGGTCACGGAGTTGTGCTGGCGAGCTGGAGTACCTTGTGACACTACGAGGGATGTTGAGGTCACCCCATCTTCCTCCACCGAATCAGGCATATTGAGGCCGAATTCACACGAGAGGAGGTTGACAGGAGGAGAGCAGATCTAACAGACACTTCTCCAGAGGTCAATATTGACTCATTACCAGCAAAGGCATCTCCGCCTACTCCGGCCTCTGAGCCCTCAGGTATACCCGCTCCTTTTTCCTCTTCATCACAGGCTCCAGGTGCTTCCTCATCCTCCCAGCCTGCCAGGATTACTCAGACCATGATCTTGAAGATGGGGCAGTTGGCCTATTCAGCTGATATGGGAGCTACCCGATTGGAGACATCCATCCCGGGGAAGATTGACAGTGACATCTTGGCTGCACTGACCCCCCTTCAGACTTCTGTTGATGCCTTGATAGTGAGAGTCATTGCTTGTGAGAGCAGGCAGGGGGAGACCTCTGAGATGACGACTTTAAAAGCCGAGATTGTGAGTTTAAGGAAGGATGTAGACTATTTGAAGGATACGAACTTCACTTCACTGATGCGGGATGCAGATGATGAGGATGCTTCTGAGACCTCGGGGATTCCTCCGGCTACCACTGGAGATGTGCAGAGGGATGGCACAGCACATGCAGAGTCAGATGTAGAGACCGACGAGGAATTGATATTAGTACATGCTGAGGAGACACAGGAGAGCAGAGATGAGGGCATATTCAGAGACTTGCCAGATCTTATAGAGACAGTTGTGCAGCTGGTGATCCAGACATTTCCGACTGAGACGTCCACAACATATCCTAGTGGATCTGGCATTTCTATTCCGTCTGAGGCTACTCCGGGCACTGATGCCCATATACAGACTGCTACACCAGCTACTGAGACCCCGACAGAGAGAGAGACTGCATAGACAGGACCTTTCTTTACCTCCCTCTCTGTTTTATTATATTTTTACTTTTGGATACTTTTAGTTGCATTTGAGGACAAATACTTTTTATTTGTGGCGGGGTGAGGCCCACACCTTTTGTGTTGATAGTTGTGTTTTGTGTATATATTTGGGTTGTTCTTCTTTAAAATGTGTTTTATCTGTTTCTGTGGATGATTGAGCTTATGGCTCCTTTTATTTGTTTTATTGCAAAATGATTTTAACCTGCCCGAAATTTTTTGCCACCTCTTGTGTGTGAATATGGTTGTTCTTGTGCAAAATTTGAGTCCCGGTTTTGATCAATATCGATGACTTGAATAGTACTCTCAATCGAACGAACATGAATGCACGGCTACAATGAGGCCAAATGAAGTTGCATAGACAATATGTGAACTCTTTGCATCTCGTTTTGACTAGCTCGAATCGAGTCTCTTGTAATGACCATTGCACACTAGCGAAAGTGTAGAGTCTTGTTTGACTATTAGTGTCGATGCCTAGTGTGCTAAGCTTACTTTGAAACATGCATGAATACACCTAGAATTTACCCCATTGGTCCGGTCAACTAAGTGATGCTATCTTTTGATTTGATCTTAGGCAACTTCTAAGAGTGTGAGACAATTTGACATATACCTCTTTTGTGACCTACCTTGTGAATGTGTGAACCGCTTTTGAACACCCCTTGAACCTTACCTTTCTTTGGAAGAAACTTGATGAAATCATAACCTTTCTTTATCCACTACCTATAATCCTCTTGAATTGTGATTAATTGAATAGCTAACTTAGGCCCAAAGCCTAAGTTGGGGGTATGGTGAAAAGAAGGGCAAGTCAAGAAGTGCAAGGAAAGTCTCCTTTAACCCATGGTTTTGAGAAAAATGGAACCCTTCCATATAAAAAAAAGAGAAAGAAAAAGAATGAAAAAGAAAGTTGTGGAATAAAGTACAAATGAGATGGGGTTTCCAAACAATTCATGGAAAGTGACTAATAGGATGACTCATGAGCACTAAAGAAAATGATGAAGGAAGAGGAAAGGAAGTGTTGTGAGTACCACATTTCATGAGGATGAAAGTCACTGAGCCTAAATGACCATACCTTTGCACTCAACCCCATTACAAGCCTTGAAAAGACCTTTTTGATCTTGAGAAAGCCGAAAAAAATGTCGATTGGAAAATACGGGTAAACGTATGGGTGAAAGCATGCATTGTTTTCATCTTTGTGAGTGTGAGCATTGCATATGATTCCTGAACTTTAAATGATTAAATCATTATGTGCTAATATGGAATCATTCTTTCTGTGAGGGCATTCGAACACTCTAGTTGAGCCTGAACTTGCATTTGAGGCAAGTATTGTGAGTATGAGATTCTTTGATATTGGTGAGTCACTACTTAAATCATTGAGTGCAGAATTGATCTTTGCATAAGTAAATTGAGTCTTCTTGTGTGAGTTCATGATCGAGTCTTGTGTAGCACTGCTCGAGACACCCTTTTTGAACGGCTAAACTTGAGTTTTCTTGAGGACAAGCAAAAGTTTAAGTTGGGGGTGTTGATGAGTCCACAAATTGGACTCATTTAGGGCTATATTTTAATAAAAATTGTGTCCTCAAATGCATATTTTATCCCAATATCTGATTAAACCCTTTAAGTTTTATATATTTAAAGTTTGAGGCAAAGCATGGACACCACTTAGCAAAATGGAGCAAAAAGAAGCTAAAGGAACGAAGAAACGAATATCCACGAATCGCCAAACCTATTCGGCGAATCGCCAACAGATCACTTATTCTCCTTTTGTTCTAGTGTGCTGAGCCCTGAAAGAACGGAGAAAATCGGCGGTGAAAGGGAGCAGTCGGCGTATCGCCGAACGACTCCGTGAAGCAGTACTACATCACCCAATTATCCATTATATAGAGATGTTGAAAGCAACTGATGAAAGGCGACGAAGTAGACCAAAGGGCGGATCGCCGAATACATCGGTGATTCCCTCTAATGTCGTCGAATGATCTTTCGGAGCACATTTTCTGAAAACTATAAATGCTCGTTCAGTTTTTATTCTTAGTAGCAAGTTTTACCTTGTTTTACCTAGTTTTTAGAATATCATGTTTTAGACAGAGTTTTGGAGATATTCTCTCTAAGTTTTGGAGAGAGTTTTGAAGAACTTGGAGCTTTCGAGGGTTTCATTTTCAAGAAATTGGACTTGGGTCTCTTGGATTCTTCACTTTTGGCTTGTTTTAAGACTTAATCTTGTATACCCATTGATGGAAACTAATATTGGTATACGTCATTATCTCTTTTACATGTGTAGCTAAAACCCCAATTCTTGGGGTGTGATTTTGTGAATGTGGGTTAGATTAGTTGTTGGGTCTTGCTGGCTGATAGTTTAATCGTAGTTTAATTGTGATTTCATTTAGTAGTTGTGAATGAATTTAATGAATTTGTAGTTGCAAATACATGTTTATTTATGTGTTTTTGGCTTGTTCGAGAGAGAGGTCATAAAACTAAAACTTCTAAATTGATGGCCAGTGTGAGTGGGTCGACATGAGGTTGAGCTCGAGAGAGTGAACCCTAGTCCTATGTCCACACACTCAGCTCGAGAGAGTGAGTGGGTTAAGGTGGAGGTTGTTCTTCATGTGGCAAGTGGGTATCCGAGAGGAACCCACTTGAAATGGGGTAAGTTGCTCGAGAGAGAGCTTATCCCCTTAAAGTCTAGCCTAGTCATAATTACTCTACGAGTTCTCTATCAAAGGCATGTACCCAATGATTTAGTCTATCCCGTATTCCATTCACATCCCAAGAATTCCCCTTTCATTTCTTGGATCTCTTTGTTAATTTTGTTGTTTTTACTTACTTGTGACAAAACCCCCATTTGATATTTGAGCTTGCGTCACCCTTTGTAAATTTGTTATGTTTTCAGTCGCCAAAGTCTTTAGCTACGGTTAACTTTAGCACTTTCGCACTTAACCACTAATTTTCACGCCCACTTCCTTGGGACTCAACCCCAACCCTTGGTTGGGTTACTATTGTAGTGCATGATCGTAGACACTTGCATCGGAAGTTGTGTCCTTGATTACGCAAACATCACTCTTCAAATCAGCAACCATCTCCGGAGCATAACGGGAAGTTGGGTGAACTTAAGGCTATACTCATGCGCACTCATAGATTCCTACTTAAGAGTGAGGAATTCTCTTACCTTTTCCTCTCTTAGCTCACAAGGAAAGAAACGCCCCATGAAGGCACTATCGAGCACAACCCAACTCACAATCGGTGTACCCTCAGCTCTACCCTTCTTCCATTGGTCAAACCATATTCTAGAAACACCCTTTAGTTGGTATGCAACTAGTTCCACTCACTCAGTATCAATAACATGGATCACCTCAAACACTTTCTGCAACTCTTCCACAAAATTTTCTGGATCCTCAGTGACAGTTGAACCAGTGAATCTTGGAAGATTCATCCTTAAGAACTCACCGGATCCTAGAAGTATCAACCACTACCTGTCGATTCTCTCTTTATTGCCCAGCTTGGTTAGTCACAACTTGGCTCAACATCCGAGTAGCTTCACAAAACCCATCATTAGTGACCTCTCCTTGAGGTTGCACTTCTGGTGCATTAGGTACCCCTTTATCCTCAACATTCTTTCTAGTAGGACGACCTCAGAAAATTCTTCATGGAGGCATGATCTGAAAGATATGCGCAAGCACGAGTTAGTAAGAAAAATTTATAAAGATGAACTCTACCGCATGAAAAGAGTATCAAAGAAGTGAGATAGTTCCTAAATATTGTAGCCTCCTAGTTATAGATGTGACGCGCTTCATACCGATAACTAGGACTCTACAGATACGGCTTCATACACACCCTAGGACTCTTGAACTTTGTGCTCTGATACCAAGTTTGTCACGCCTTGAGCCTACACCCTGGATGTGGCCGACACTCGAGAACTATTGCTGGCCCAAATCGAACTCTTGGCCTGGCTTAATTCTTAGCGGAAGACTTACTAATAATATAATAAAAGTACTTTAAAAAAATAAAACTATAACTCGATTGATAACTTAGAATGTTTTAGAAATAAACATTCAACTAGCCAAAGTGGCAACTCAAGTCTCAACATAAACTGTAAAACCTCGGTGTTTCAAAGAATTAAAATTAGAAAGAACTATTTTTGGAAAGAATAAAAGTTGGAAATTTTGGCAAGTTATGCTAAGTATGAGTTTTGGGTCAACTTCAAACGACCATAACTTTCAGTATAGGATGTGTTAGGTGGCATATAAGATATCAAATGAAAGGTCTTGGAATCTTCTTTCCAATGCCACCAAGTTTGCTAATTTTCGAGCTTTTATGAGGGAGACATACCCGTTTGAAATCGGGCTATCTAGATAAGGAAAGTTACCTGGATTTAATAGTGGTATTTTGGTCTTTTTCTTACCCAATTAAGTTATTTCTTTTTCAGTAATTAATTAAGGGTCTAAACTGATTTGGTTTAATTTATGCAATTATAATTCAAGCTAGGGTTTTAGAAAAAAGAACTCAAGAGGAGAATGGAGGAGAAAAGGTCAAGATTTCATCAAGTTCTTGAAGGTTTCGTTGCGGATTTCACTAAGGGTTTAATCCCAAAGTGGTATGGGAGTTCACATAGCATTGGGTTCATTCGCCCACGTGCCAATCATGTTAATTTCAGTGTAATTTCGTCCTAAAAATTTGAAGAGTTGATGTTACTGTTTTGTGTTCTTAAATTTGCTTTCATTCTTGAATTAGGATGGGATTGATGAGTTTCTTGAGCTAATCGTATCGATTTTAAGAGTCATTTTTTAGTATGTTCTTGTGTACATGTATTGGGTAACTGAATCTAAAGAGAAATTGAGAAATAGAATCGATTTTAGTCAAATTAAGATTAGAAAACAAGTTGAAAAATTCGTTAGAATCACCTGGGGGAGGGCAGGCGCGACGCCCCCCAGATACGCTAGAAGGTCTGGGGTGCGCTAGCAGTGCGCCATTTTGGGGTCTCTAAAATTTAGGCGCTGGCCCCCCGCGCCAGCAGTTCGCTAGGGTCACCTACCCCCATCTGTTTTTCGTCGTTTAGCCCGTTTGAGTCCTTCTAAAGTGTACTAACACTTCCTATCGATTCTAACTACTCTAAATGACTTCTAAACATCTAGCAATCATCCATAAACATGAATCATTACCTTGAATCCATAAATTCAAATTCATGGTAGAGCTAAAAGTCAAGTCTTGAGAGTTCTTTGAGTCTTTTCAAAAAGTCTTTTACAATTGTTTTAAACTTATTTATCATTGAGTTGAGTAAGAGTAAGAGTGAAGTTCATTTTCTTAAAATGATATATGGGAACTAAGTATTTCCTAAAAGTAAATGTTTTCACATTTAAGATGAGAGGAAACACCGATTTCCAAAAGAGTTTTTGAGCTAGTTTTTTAGTATCATCTCATTTTAGAGAAAAAATTTTGAGTAATAATCTCAAACCACAGAGAATTCATGTTTTTAAACATATGAGCTAGTTACATTTTGGCAGTAATATTGAGCATCGATATGGGGACGAGTTCAAATAACTCCAAGTCTCCATAAACCGTGTAGACAACATGGGTAGAAAGGGTCATACTTTTTAGATGATTCCTTAATGCTTTTAGCATAGACTAGTGGATCCACTTAGTAGTAGGTTCTATACCCCGGAAAAGTATAGGATGGCCCTGGTAGCGTGAGGCAAGACGTTGTATTATCACATCGCTCATAGTGATGGTTGTCGGTTAGATAATCTCCCAAAGAGTTACTTGTATTTTCATATACAAATTAAGTTATTTTTGTGTTTTTTTCAATACACTGAGTTGTTATCTACATGTTTTAAAGCTTTTCTTTATATTGCATTTATATCACTACCTTATATTGAAATGAGTTGAGTTAAGTTGAGACGAGGTAAGTTTTCTTCAATTCCATTTCAAGCTTATGCCTGTTTTAGAATTCCCCTCACATGCTCATACATTCCATGTACTGATACCATTTGGCCTTCATCTTTTATGATGCAGATACAGGTTTCCAGGATCAGCATCCAGTGTTTCATTGAGCTTCAGAGTTGTTGGTGAGCCTCTTTGCTTTTGGAGGATCCCTTTTATTTGCTTTATCATTCTAGTTTTGTTAGGATGTCATGGGTCTTTTCCCAACATCTATCTCAGTTATTAGTGGCTTCATAGATAGTTAGATATTTTTAGTTTTTGAGTCTTTTAATTTTCATTCAGGTATGTTAAAATTTAAGTTGCCACTTTGGCTAGTTGAATGTTTATTTATAAAACATTCTAAGTTATCATTTGAGTTACAGTTTCCTTTCAAAGTGTTTTTATTACGAGTAAGTCTTCCACTAAGAGTTAAGCCAAGCCAAGGGTTCGCTTGGGGCATCAATGGTTCTCCAGTGCTGGCCACAGCTAGGGTGTAGGCTCGAGGCGTGACAAACTTGGTATCGTAGCACAGAGTTTAAGAGTCCTAAGGTGTATATGAAGTCGTTTCTATAGAGTCCTAGTTATCGCTGTGAAGCACGCCACATTTATAATTAGGAGGCTGTAATATTTAGGAACTATCTCACTTCTTTCATACTCATTTCGTGCGATAGAGTTTATCTCTAAAAAGTTTCTTCTAATTCATGCTTGCGCGTAACTTTCAGATCATGCCTCCATGAAGAGCTGTCAGAGGTCGTCCTGCTAGGAGGAATGTCGAGGAACAAGGGGAACCTAATGCACCTGAAGTGCAACCCAAGAAGAGGTTACCAATGCTGAGTTCCGAGAAGCTATCTGGATGTTGAGTCAAGTTGTGACCAATCAAGTTGGGCAGAGAGAGAATCGACATGAAGTGGCTGATACTTCTAGGATCTGTGAGTTCTTAAGGATGAATCCTCTATGCTTCACTGGTTCAAGTGTCACTGAAGATCTGGAAAACTTTGCAGAGGGATTGCATAAAGTGTTTGAGGTTATGCACGTTGCCGATGGTGAGCGAGTGGAACTAGCTGCATACCAACTGAAGAGTGTTGCTAGGATTTGGTTTGACCAATGGATGAATGGTAGAGCTGAGGGTGCACCGATTGTGAGCTGGGCAATGTTCGAGAGTGCCTTCATGGGGAGTTTCTTTCCCCATGAGATGAGAGAAGTAAAGGTACGAGAATTCCTCACTATTAAGAAGGAATCTATGAGTGTTCACGAGTATAGCCTCAAGTTCACCCAACTTTCCCGTTATGCTAAGGAGATGGTCGCTGACATGTGGAGCAGAATGAGTTTGTTCGTTATTGGGTTGTTTGCAAGGCAGCTATGCTGATAGGAGATATGGACATAGCAAGGCTGATGATCCATGTGCAACAGGTTGAGGAGTACAAGCTGAGGGACAGAGAATAGTTTAGAAATAAGAAGGGTAAGACATCAGGGAATGAGTCCGAGCAGCAAAAGAGTAATGCAAACCGGTATTCTTTCCAACTTAAGCAATTGGGACCTGCTCCATCATCTGCTAGTGCACCTGCACCAAGGAACAGAGGTGAGTTCAATAATCAGAATTCCCAAAATTTCAAAGCTAGACATGCACAGGCTCAAGGTAGTGTGGCACAAGGAGGTAATGGGACTCCTGCATGTTCTAAGTGTGGTAGGACCTACTCAAGAGTGTGTCGTGATGGCTCCACTAGTTGCTTCAAGTGTGGTCAGAATAATCATTTAATGAAAGAGTTCCCTAAGAACAGACAAGGTAATGGTAATGGGGGCAATAGAGCCCAATCTTCTTCAGTTTCTCCACCAGACAGAGCTACATAGAGAGTAGCTACTTAAGGGGCAAGTGGAGGAGCAAACCGTCTATATGCTATTACTAGTCGCCAAGAGCAAAAGGATTCACTAGATGTTGTCACTGGTATGATCAAAGTCTTTAATTTTGATGTTTATGCTTTGCTAGATCCAGGAGTGAGTCTATCTTTTGTTACTCCTTATGTTGTGATGAATTTTGATGTTCTTCCTGAGAAACCTCTTGAGCCCTTCGGTGTTTCTACACATTTTGGTGAGTCTATTCTAGCTGAGAGAGTCTATCGTGATAGTGTCATTTTGGTCAATCACAAGAATACCATGGCTGATTTATTGAGTTAGACATGGTAGATTTTGATGTCATTCTAGGTATGGACTGGCTTCATGCCTATTATGCCTTAGTCGATTGCAGAACTCGAGTTGTTAAGTTTCAGTTTCCTAATAAGCCAGTTATAGAGTGGAGGAGTAGTTTAGCAGTGCCTAAGGGTCGTTTTATTTCGTACCTTAAGGCGAGAAAGTTAGTTTCCAAGGGGTGTGTCTATCACTTAGTCCGAGTTAATGACTCTAGTGTTGAGATACCTCATATTCAGTCAGTTCCAGTAGTAAGAGAGTTTCAAGAAGTCTTTCTAGATGATCATCTCGGAGTCCCTTCTAAGAGAGAAATAAACTTTGGTATAGATATTCTTCCCGATACTCGTCCTATCTCTATTCTGCCATATAGGATGGCACCAGCAGAGTTGAAAGAGTTAAAAGAGAAGTTGAAAGATCTTATTGAGAAGGGTTTTATTCGACCAAGTGTCTCACCTTGGGGCACTATCGTCAGTTGAACAAGGTTACTATCAAGAATAAGTATCCTCTTCCGAGAATTGAAGATCTTTTCAATCAACTTCAAGGTGACACTTGTTTTTTTAGATAGACCTCATATCAGGCTATCATCAGTTGAGAGTAAGAGAAAGTGATATCCCTAAGACAGCATTCAGGACCCGTTATGGTCAATATGAGTTTTCGGTCATGTCATTTGGTTTGACTAATGCGCCTGCAGTGTTCATGGAACTTATGCATAGAGTATTTAAGCATTATTTAGATATGTTTGTTATCGTATTCATTGATAACATTTTAATCTATTCAAGGAATGAGGAGGATCATGCTAGTCATCTCAGAGTAGTTCTCCAAACTCTAAAGGATAGAGAGTTGTATGTTAAGTTCTGTAAGTGTGAGTTCTGGCTTGAGTCTGTGGCATTCTTAGGTCACATTGTGTGCAGTGATGGAATTCGATTTGACACTCAGAAAATAGAGGCAGTGCAAAATTGGCCTAGACCCACAACTCAAGCTGATATTAGGAGTTTCTTAGGGTTGTCTTGGTATTATAGAAGGTTCTTCAAGAGATTCTCATCTATTTCATCCCCTTTGACTAAGTTGACTCAGAAAATAGTGAAGTTTCAATGGTCTGAAGCTTGTGAGAAAAGCTTTCAGGAATTGAAAACTAGGTTGACTAATGCCCTAATATTGACCTTACCAAAAGGTACACAAGGTTTTGTGGTATATTGTGATGCGTCCAGAGTTGGGTTGGGTTGTGTGTTAATGCAGAATGGCAAAGTTATAGCTTATGCCTCCAAATAGCTTAAGGTTCAAGAGAAGAATTACCTAACCCATGATCTAGAGTTGGCTGTTGTAGTATTCGCTTTGAAGATATGGCATCATTATCTTTATGGTGTTCATGTGGATGTGTTCACCGATCATAAGAGCCTTCAGCATGTGTTTAGTCAGAAAGAGCTCATTCTTAGAAAGAGGAGGTGGTTGGAGTTACTCAAGATTATGATATGAGTATTCTCTATCACCCAAGTAAGGCTAATGTTGTTCTTAGATACTCCCAAGTCGTAATTACTATACAAAATTTGCTTAACCAACAATTTTATTATATTGTTTCATCCCGTCACAATCCATCACGAACTCCTATTACCATTACGCTCAGTCAGCCTTGACTATTACTACGAAGTCAACCTGTTCATCAATACGACGCTTCAAACTCAAGTAAACTCATCAAATTCAAAGGACTAACCCAATTTATACGCACTTTCTTACTAAAATACTTCAATTTTCTTCACCCAAGTATTCTCAATGGAACTTTCCTTATCCATAAGCTAGTCATTCCGGTATCAATCAACCCCTTTATGGCTTAAGATAAAATCATCAGTCCTCATACTACCATCCTTCTTCTTAACCAACAAAACAGGAGCAGCCCACGGGGAAGCACTAGGACGGATGAAACATTTATCAAGAAGCTCTTGTATTTGAGCCTTAAGCTCTCTCAATTCTACCGAAGCCATACGATAAGGAGGACTGGGGATGGGGCGAGTGTCAGTTTCCAAGTCAATGCACAAATCTATATCTCTATCCGGAGGCATACCAGGAAAATTAGTAGGAAACACTTCTCTAAATTCTGACACCACAGGAATAGACTCAATAAAGGGAGACTCAACCCCAATATCCCGAATATGAGATAAAAAGCCAAACAACCCTGCCCCACCAATTTCCTAGCCCACACGAAAGATATGATCTTAGTTGGCTTAGGCTTGTACACCCCTTCCCACTCTAACCTTTCCCTACTCAGGATCTCTAGAGTTACCGACTTAGTATTACAATTAAGCTCGGTATAACCAAGTCACGCCTAAGATTATATCAAGTCAGTCATATCCAGCATAACCAAAGCAACCCAAGTCTAAAAATCCATAACACAACAAGAATACACGATATACATGGGTGACTTTGACTGACTCTTCAACTGGGGTAGAAACATAGATGGGCAGCAAGTATATCACAATTCATATCAAATTCTGAGACAAATCGCACGGACACATAAGAATAAGTAGAACCCGTATCAAACAACACATTAGCCATCTGGTCACAAACGATAAGAGTACTTGTGATCACTGCATCAGACCCTTAGCCTCGATCTTGCCCGAAAAGGTATAAAACGGAGCCTTGTCATCTTGACGGGCAAACCTCATTGTCTGGCTACACTGCTCCTCTACCCGCATTACCATTTCCCCGGCCTTCATGCCTCGCTGATTTCCTCCTCATATGCCCAAGTTCTCCACAATTTCAACACACTTAATAACTTAACCAAGTAAGCATTGTTGCTATTGTAGTGGTCGTATCATGTCTCACTTTGATATACCATTAATCCAGGAAATCATAGTATAGCTTCTAACCTCAATTGGTATAACTTAATTTCATCATTCGCTAAACAACCCATACGTTTTATGACAACAATACTAAATGCATTTTCTAAAATAATACACATTGGTTATCATTTTAGAGCAACATACAGTCTTCCAATATCAATCATCATTAGTTATGAACGTAGTCTTCCAATATCAATCATCATTAAATATGAACGTAGTCTTCCAATATCAATCATCATTAGATATGAACGTAGTCTTCCAAGTAGATACATAACACAATTCAATGGTCCTCTCACGGAACCCAATTCAATGGTCTTCTCATGGAACCCATACCCAAACTGTTAGTGTACCGGTATGTGGTACCCGATACAAGTTAGTGTGCCGGACGTGACACCCGATCCCAGGTTTATGCCGGTACATGGCAACCGATTCCAGTTAGTGTGTCGAACGCGACACTCGATCTCATGTTTATGCCGGTACGTGGAAACTGATCCCAGTTAGTATGTCGGAACGTAACACCCGATCCATTCAACAAGACACAATCACAATCACAATGTACATTCTCATAATCATACAATCAAGAGTTGATTCATGACATACAATTCTTCATTCATACTCATTTACGATTAGTATGATCAATAATGCAACATTAGCATACATACATGCATTATGATGGAGTAATTACTAACATACATCACACCAACATGAAATCACAAACATCACCTACCTCGAATCCAAGCTTGAATCCCCTAAGGCACTTGAATCTTCCCTTTCTGGATTCTTCCCGCTTGTTCGTGATCTAAAAATATACAATTAATACAAGGATCAATAAACGAGGCCTAATTACCCGGATTATAATCAACATTATCAACCCTAGGCCAACCCAAGATCCTAATACCCAAATTAGGGCTTTTTCCCACCATCCAATTTAGTCCAAAAACCTTTCCCCAACAATAATCACCTAAGAAACTAAGTTCTACGGATCGAAAAACGAATTCGAGGAGTGAAAATCTTACCTTTAGCCTCAAGAATGGTGGAAAACTGTCAAGAAAACCGATGGGATCGTTCCTTAGCTCTCAAAGTCGAAAAGTGCAGAATAAAATATTTTGGGGGTTTATTTCTAATTTAAGTCGCATCTGCCCCGCCATGGCGGGCTTAATCCTGCTACAGCGACCCCGCCCTGGAGGGAATAATTTCGCAACAACGGCTTTCACGGAAACAATGAGCAAATTTAAGAATTACAAACCCCTATTTCACAACACACCTTCCACCCATGACGCTCAGAAAATACCATTTCACGCTAAGATTAGTTTCGGGAGTTCTACTCGCCCAAATTCAATTCCATAAAGTCATACGGGTTCCTTAACGTCTTATCTATCCATTCATGTGATCAAATTCATAATTAGATCTCTCATTCGTTACCAGATTTCCCTACACCTTACTGACTCTGATTTCGTCCAAATCTGGACTAGGTTAGAAAATTCCAAGTTACTACCAAAAAGTTTTCTAACCCCAATTCTTTCTCCATGGGCTTTTCCCTAATGACGGAATCAGGTCGTTACAATAAAGCTCGATCGCAAATGGACTATTTATTTACATATGGAGGCACAACAATATCTTGGCATTCAAAGAATAACCACTTCTTCAAATCATGCATAAATAATATTGATCTATAAAGTAAGTCGGAAGTGTGTTTGGTTGGAATCATGATCTATCATATTCAGAAAATATGTGATTTTCTTTTGAAAAGGATATTCCAGACACCATATACAAAAATGATAAATAGCTCAATTGAAGGGAGGATACAATCAAAGGAGATCGGACAAAGTATATTTCACCAAAAGTTTTTTTCACACATGATCTTCAACAAAATGGTGAGATAAACGTTCAAAGACCCATTCAAGTGATAATCTTGTAAACTTATTCACTAAGGATTGTCAACATCAATATTTGAGAAGTTGTGATATAAGATTGGAATGCATCGTCTCCGAGATATCAAGTAAAGTTTTTATCAGGGGGAGAAAAAATATGTGTTGTACTCTTTTCCTTAACCATGGTTTATCCCAATTGGATTTTCTGGATAAGGTTTTTAACGAGGCAACATTCAAAGTGTATTAAAAGATTTGTGTACTCTTTTTCCTTCACTAGGATTTTTTCCCACAAGATTTTTTCCTAGTAAGGTTTTAACGAGGCACATTATCTATAGACATTCAAGGGGAGTGTTATAAAATATTATGATATGGATGTCCACTACACCAAGAAGTTACTATGACTAATTATCTCCATTACTTCCCTCCATTATGAAGATAACCTCCACTTTTATGACCATTATTCTTGAAACATTTCACCTCCATAACCTCCTCCATTATATTCATGGTAATGTCGTGTTTATGACTAACATTTTGTATGTCGCTATGCTATACTATAAATAGAGGCATAAGTGTTCATATTGTATGCACTTGAATACTTTGAAGAATAAGAAATACTCTCATATCGTGTCTCTATATTTCTATTGTTTTCATCTTCTATATTTCTTGTCTTATTTTGCTTTAGTTTTACAGCAAATCGATCACTAATTAAAATTTTCATCATTATAAAAACTCTTGAGAAACTTTAGAGTATATTCGTTGATTCACTTTAATTTATTGATATGTGGTCTTCAAAAGCTAAAATAAATAATAGATCTATAAAGGGATAATGACCAATTATAATTATAATTATTTAATATTAATTATATATCATGAAAAATATAAGGAAATTAGTAGAAGTAGAAAAGTGAACTTAATTGAGTCCATCAAATTGCGAAACATATTTTAAACTTAAATATATTTACTAGAAATCTTCACAAAATAATAAAAATAAAAAAGATTTAAATTAGTTTTGGTTACTTCAATGTCATACGATTCTTGTGATATCTATATATAATAAATAATATATAAAATAATAAAAAGATAAGGTAAATGTTGGCACCTTTCTATGGTGTAGAAAATTATTTATTTCCTTTTTTTTTTCCTTTCATTCTTCATTAATCAATTTGATTAATATTTAAAAGAACTAATCATATTTATTACATCTAATTATATATCCCGTGAGTTATAAAAAAAATATCCAACTGTTTGTATTCTCTAATTAATAGTATGTCTCATCAATCTCTTCTACCTAATTCTTATATTACACATATTTTAAAGCTAGACAAAGGAAGAGTAATGTAACACCTCCCTTTGAAATTATTATAATTATTATCTCTGATTATACAAATGAAAATGTTTATGACTTATAATAGACGTAAAAAGGACAAACACCCTTTTGTACCTACATTTTTTATGAAACTGTTGACTTGAATTGATATTGGTAATCTAACGTGCGTGCGCACACGTGTGTGTAACCAACTTATAATTGATTCAAATATTAAAGAACACTCAAATTTAACTTACATCAGATTTTAAAAACACTTCAATAACAACATAAATAAAATAAAGTAGGATATCATAAAGATGATAATACAATACTTTTTGTTTCGTAATTTCTCCTTTCGATTCTATAATATTTGTATATTTATTGAGTATATAAATTTCATAATTTTGACATGTATTAACCATGAATTTATTTGATGTAAACACAATATGTAAGAAAATATTTTCAAAAGGTTGAAGATTGAACATTGTTAATGAAGGAATATTAATAGCAAAGCAACAACAAGATGTGTACCTTATAACTTGTAGCGGAAATAATTGTTGTTGATTTTGCTATTGAAACGAATTGCTCCATATCTCTCTTTGAATCACAATGAAACAAAGATCGTTCTCGTTCACAAACTAAGTATCTAAGATTGTGTTGATTGAATATTGGCAAAAAGATGACTTTTTGTTTTCTCTGTTTTTCTTTTTTCACTGATTTTTAACGTTCTCTCATTTCTATCTGTTTTCCCACGTTCTCCAAAGACACTCCCATTAGGAGTATTTTAAGGAGAGTTTGAGCACTTACCTTGTAATTGTTCCCTTTTATCCTTTAAAAAGGATTATCCATGTAATTAAATAATTAATTAAATTGGATGGGGTCGGACAGAACCGGGTCGAGTCGGGTCGGTCCACATGGCGATCCACGATCCAAAACTTACATCTCCCAGTTCGCACATGGTGGACAAGACCCAAGCCAACACAACATCAATTAGACATACAATTCATATGACAAATAGTTCGTGCGACCTGTGAGCATCAAGAGCTTACCATTAAGGTTTTACAAGCCCTACATAGGAATTCAATCAAATGTGGAAATAATTCATTACAATTTTAAGGACACTATTACTCACAATACCTCATACTTCATTCATTAATTCAGTAGTTACTTATTCGATCATTCATCCTCTTAAAGAGGTTTACTCGAGTTCATGTTTAACTTTATACATACAATTACACTCAATACCAATATGGCTAGTGCAATAGCCGACTTGTGTATACAAGTCTTTTTATTCAATTAATCGTCTTTTCTTTTTTACTTGAATCTATCTATTCTAACTCAACTACTTTCCTAGACATGCACTACATTGCCGAATCATTCATGGCTATTAGTAACATGCTAAAGTAGCAACATTGATTGAAACTTCTAGAAAACAACAAAAGGTCAAAGGGTATTTCGTTGAAAAATCATTTTAACTTTCACTATTAAAAAACTGCCAAAAACGACGGACTAAAAAGCGACGGACAGCGTCGCTCAAAAAAATGACCATTTTTGCCACACTATCCATCGCTTTTTAATTAAAAAAAAAATTTAAAAATTATTTGACAAAAAGCGACGAACAGCATCTCTTAGTCCGTCACTCTTTTTAGCGGATTTTTGCGCCAAATATATATATAATTAAAAATTATTTATTTAATATAAATAGCAACGCCGTCCGTCACTTTTATTAAAAATAATTTTATATAAATTATAATATTAACGACGCTGTCCGTCGCTTTTAATTTATTTTAAGATATTAATTTTTTCTTACTATAGCGACGGACAACATCTTTATATCCGTTGCTTCTTGGTCAAAATACTTGGTCAACTATTTTAAAAAAGCGACGGACAATGTCTCGTAGTCCGTCGCTTTTTGGTCAAAATGTTGGTCAACTATTTTTCTAAAAGCAACTAACATAGAGACGTTGTCCGTCGCTTTTTATTAAATATCTAAAACAGATCCGCAATTTTCCCCCATTTCCCCATTTGTGAAATTCTCCTCTTTCTCTCCACTCCTCACCACCACCACTGCGTCGCTACTGTCGCCGAACCCGCTGCTCGCTAGCCGCCGCCGCCTGCTTCTCCGGAGCTGCCGGACCAGAAGCCGCCTGCCTCTCCTCCCTCTTCAATCTCTCCTTCTCCTTTAAGGTTAGGGTTTAATAATGCATCAATTTTTTTCAAATTGAACTATATTTTGATTTTGTTAGCTATTTAATTGTAATTAGTTTATTGAATTTGTGTTTATTGATTGTTAGTTTGAATTAGGATTATTAGTTAGTGAGTGAAAGGAAAATTTTAATGTTAGGGTTAGTTTGAATTAGGGTATCTTAGGATTTGTTTGAATTTGGGTATTTCTTGAGTTAATTACTTTTATTTTGGGATTGTAGGATTAGTTTGAATTAGGGTATAATTTAAGGAGTTGTTTGAATTTGGGTATTATTTGAGTTTGTTTGATTTTCAGATTTTAGGACTAACTAGAGTTTGAATTATTATTGAGATTTTAGTACTAATAATTTGAATTTGGGATTTGGAATAGCTAGCTAGTTTGAATCTAGGATTTTAGCACTAGTTAGATTTTAGGATTTTAGGACTAGTTTGAAATTATGATTTTAAGACTAGTTTGAATTTGGAATTTAGGACTAGTTTGAATTTGGAATTTAGGACTAGTTTGAATTATATTTGAGATTTTAGGACTACTAATAGTTTGAATTTGGGATTTTAGCACTAGTTTGAATTTTGAATTGTAGGAGTACTTTGAATTTGTGATTTTAAGACTAGTTTGAATTTGGAATTTAGGACTAGTTTGAATTATATTTGATATTTTAGGACTAATAGTTTGAATTTGGGACACTATCTAGCTAGTTTGAATTTG
>JAJOOR010025886.1:0-11490 GCA_036250505.1 Solanum acaule | reverse complement strand
CCCCCCCCCCCCCCCCCCCCCCCAAATGAAGTAGTTTGCATGCGTGAACATATTTGACAGATTCTATTGCCATATTACCTAATTATGCCGCAGAAGTTTTACCTGCTCATGCATTTGTTAGTACCTTGACGGACTTCAGTGACGGAACTATGTTTTCACTAAGGGGAGTCAAAACATAGAAAAGTATACACACGAAGAAGCCAGGGGGATTCAACAGATAGTATATAAACATAAAAACTACTTTTTTCACCTATTTCCTCAGTGTAATCTTTCAGTGAAGGGGTGTCAATCAATACCCCTTGGAACAAGATGGCTCCACCACTGACAGACTCATAAAAGATTTAGTGTTTCTTTCTTCTGACTTGCTAGAACTCGTGAAACTGCTCGTCTTTCCTATGCAAATTGCTTTCTTTGTAACAGTGTGATTCATTTCCGCCTTTTCAGGTCAAGGCTTGTTCCTCTTGTATAGTTCAACTCTATCATTTTACAGCAAAGGTTTTACGGAGTAGGCTGGATTATCGATGATGCTGATTACGTATATGCAGCTGTCTACTTGCGCGCACAAGTTTCTGCAGCTTAGTTTAAAGACAACTGTGTATTGATTGTCTCATAATGCACCAGTCAGTGTATAGTCACGACACTCCCCCCCCCTCCCCTCCCCGTCCTATCGTCATCCTTACAGGAAGTCATCTCTCTGTTGTAAAAGATCAATATGGCATGAGCCATTTATGGTATAGTTTCAATAAAATCTGTCATTTTGTTCATCTCCATTTGAATTTCATTTTGTTCTTTAACATAAAAATGAAGTAAGTCTTCATTACTATTGTGAAAGAATTTTATGGTTCAATTAAAAACCTTAGTCCACAATGTAGAACAATTCAAAAGGCTTGGATCTATAAAACAACAACTCTTTGGAAGTATTGTGAAATTAATTGAGGTGCGCAAAAGCTTTTTTTAATAATATATATAATTTTATGAGAAAATAGTGAGTACATTTACATCATTACTAAAAAGAAAATAAATTCACCTATATCTTTGAGGCACAATGATAAAAAAAGAACAAAATAAAGTTTTTTCATGAAGGAAATAATGAAGACTCGAAAAATAATAATGGAATAACAATAGCTTTATTGAAGGATAAAGGCTCAAATATGTCATTAAACTTTGAGAAAAGACTTATTTATGTCATCCATTACAAATTTGACTCATCTATGTCGTTTTCGTTTGATAAAAGGTTTATACGTGTCATTATTTGTTAATTGAAATGACATAAATGAATCAAACTTTTAACAAATGACATAGATGAGTTTTTTTCTCAAAATTCGATGACCTTTTCCCTTTATTAAATTGAAATTGTGATGCAATGTTACTTAGGTTGTCACATGCCAATTCCCACAAACACAAAGAAAAAGATTTGCGTACACTTATATGTTGTTGTAGTTAGGAACTAGGAGATATATTATATTTGAACTATTTTAAAATATATATATTACTTCAAATATAGAATAACAACGCAAGTTTAACATACCATGTGGATAACTAAAGAGTTAATGGTCAAAAACACATATGAACAATCACAAGCTTTACATTCCAACTAGAAATTGTTTCTTTTTTCTACTTGAACTATCACAATTAATGTATTAAAACACACCTTAAAATCGATTGAACATTCTATAAGTTACTCCCTTTTCTTATTTGAACTATAGTCATCTATTTCAATAAGTGTGTTTTATAACTACATAGATGGAAATAGTTCTAATAAGAAAATAATAACCGATAACCATTTTTAGTGAAAAACAAAATAACTATGGTGGGTAATTTAGAAAAA
Source organism: Solanum acaule (assembly GCA_036250505.1). Classification (NCBI taxonomy): domain Eukaryota; kingdom Viridiplantae; phylum Streptophyta; class Magnoliopsida; order Solanales; family Solanaceae; genus Solanum; species Solanum acaule. Next base: position 9,662 of record JAJOOR010025886.1, on the reverse strand, counting down.
GTGAAAGTTTAAACATGATTTTGATCAATTTTATAATTAAATGAGATAAAATCTTATATATATATATATAAAAGAGAACCCTAAGCCCGCCTACGTGGCGCCATCACAAACCAAGATTCCCTTTTAATTTATTTATTTTCAAACTAGCCTTCCCCTTTCATGAAAAGTTGTGAATTTTATGAAAAGTTATAACTTTTATAAAAAGTTGTGACTTTTATGAAGAGTTGCGACTTTTATGAAAAATTGTGACTTTTATGAAGAGTTGCGATTTTTATAAAAGATTGTGACCTTTTCGAAGGGTTATAACTTTTCCAAAGAGTTGTGACCTTTTCGATAAGGCACAATAATCATTTGTTCACACTACTCTTTGTTGTCTATAAATAGAGGGATTTCCTCTCATTTTCAAACAACGAAAATTCTAAACTACTTCTTCTGCACAAAGGCATAGATAACTACACAATAATTAATTGCTCATATTCAATATAAAGTATGGATAGATTCTCGCGTTTACTGCAAGTTGTAAATACTTTTTCTTGAAGTAATAAATGTGTTTCTCAATGCGATTGGAATAGAAGTGTAGTTTCAAATTGAACTTAATTACTCTGGTATGTTGATTTAAAAAAAACACCAAAACAATCTAAATAGTTTTGTGTAATATTTTTCCCTTTCAAGTATATATAATAAGTTCAATTGTTGTCCAATATGATATATTCTCCCTTAAATTTTCCATTTTAATAATTATTTATGATACATTTAAATGGGGAACTTTAAAATGATATATGTAAAACAAAAAGTAGGGTTGAACTTTCTACACGTTAGAATTATAGTTTTTGTTCACTTTTTTCAGCCTTTTAAAATTTATTTATCCCTTCACTAACGATTATTTATTTATTAGAAAATTTAATACCCCGAGTTGATGTTCATTTGATTCCCCAAAAATATCAAATAGTAACACTTTCGGGAAGCAAAAGGATAAATTATAAAATCAAATTAAAGATGATTGATCGAAGGATAAATGATAAAATATTATAATTATCATTTTCCATTACATTATTAATGTTCGTTACTACTTAATCTTGTATGTAAGATAATATAGTGTTTTAGTTTTAATGACATATATGTTAAGTATTATTTTATAAATTTTGTAATATTAAATTCCTGTGAGGTGCGGTTAATTTTACTAGTAGTTAATAATTCTGAAAAATAATTAAAATTTATCAATAATTAAAAAAAAGACAAATGTGATATTGAAATTGCTTGATTTTGTCCCTTCGTAATTTTCCTTTTTCTATGGTCTTCCTCATTCATCGAGTTTGATCTCACCTTCGTGACCCCCCACCCCACCCCAAGATTTGTAGCCTACGTGCACCCTCTTATACTGGAAGATTACTTTTTGGGTTCTAATCACATTTGGTCACTTCCACTTGATACGGTATCTCTTTTTCTGTTAATTTCAGTGTAAATCTCATGTATATGGACAAAATAATTCTGGGTTTATCTTTTTAATCAACAATTGTGGTTGTGGATCTTGGATTTACTTGGTAGGAGGGATAAAGTTTGAATCTTGAAGTGTTTTTGATAATGGTGTGATTGAAGTGATTTTGATAATTTGTGCTTTTTTGGGTTTGGTAATGTATGTATGCTTGTCCCATTTGGCAGAATTTTGTGGGTTTTATGTTAGATTGACTATTGTGGTTTTGGAGCTTTGATTCTGGCTTGGATGGGGGGAATTGGGTATTGCTTATTTCTTTCTTTGGTGATTGTTTATGGGAGTAAAGTTTGAATCTTGAAGTGTTTTGATAATGGTGTGATTGAAGTGATTCAATCAGTGATAAGTTCTGCTTTTTTGGGTTTGTTAATGTATGTATGCTTGCCTCATTTGGCAGAATTTTCTGGGTTTTATGTTTGATTGACTATTGTGGTCTTGGAGTTTGGCTTGGATGGGGGGAATTGGGTATTGCTCATTTCTTTCTTTGGTGATTGTTTATGGGAATAAAGTTTGAATCTTGAAGTGTTTTGATAATGGTGTGATTGAAGTGATTCAATCAGTCATAATTTGTGCTTTTTTTTTGGGTTTGTTAATGTATGCTTGCTTGCCCAAATATGCAGAATTTTCTTGGTTTTATGTTTGATTGACTATTATAGCTTTTCTGGGTTTTATGTTTGATTGACTAATATAGTTTTGGATCTTAGATTTTGGCTTGGCTGGGGGGAAATTGGGTATTGCTTATTTCTTTCATTGGTGATTGTTTATGGGAATAAAGTTTAGTCTTGAAGTAGTGAACTTAATTAGCTTGAATGTTAGTGGAGAATGTCATGGTTGAAGTGATTGTTATGCTTTATTGGGTTTGTTTCTTATTCAAAGTTTGTTTGGATCAGTGATGTTGACTTTTGATTATTCACTAAGTATTGGGATGAATGTTGAACCTGTAGCAATGAGATTTTGGGGTCAACCTTCTCTGTACCTGTGTAATATTGTGGATTCTGTCAAAGCTTTGAACTCAAATCTTTAGTCATTCCTTAAGTTGTGACGATCTCCAAGATTGAATCAGAAATTTATTCCCTGAACCTTTTTTACCTGTGTACTGTCAACTGAGCAATGCCATATCTCTTTTAAGTTATGCTGAATAAAGCACCGATTAGTGCATTTTATAAGAAGATATATGCAGAAATTACCAGACCCCTTTAGGTATGCAGGGTGCTCAAAAAGTTTAACATTACTTACAATATAGGATTTACTCCAAAAGAACATATTACTAGACATAAGCCTTTCAGTTACTGAATTGTCCTCCAGGTGTTGTTAATCTTAAGTTCCTAAGTAGTTGATATCTCCTCTCCTATATGGATCTTTTTCTTCCATCATGTACTATCTGTTTTTTTTTTCTTATACCAATTTTGTATATGATATAACCAATAGTTGTATTAAATATCTTACCACATTAGGGAGACATCTTCTGCTCGATTGTTCCTTAAGTATTTGGTTGATGTACTTTGTCAGGTGTTAGCTTGAAGTTTGACTAAAAACTGTAATGAAGCTGGTGCAAGCCAATTTCAAGTCTGAGGAGGTAGATTTGGTCAGTATGTTGGTAATATGGACTCAATATAGAGTGATGGGTCTAACTCTCAAAATAAAAATCAGTGATTGGTTCATCAAAAAGTTAAGGATTCTTTCTCAAAAAAAAAAAGGTTAAGGATTAGCAACGGTTAGAGACCAAACATTGGTCTTATCCACATACGAGACAAAAGTAATAAAAGAAAAAGAAATAAAATGGGTTCTTTCTTTTATCACATAGGAACCATGTGATATAAAAGTCTCATACCTAGTTTTGAATGAGAGAAAGAAGCGAGGAATCCTTTTTTCGACACTGCAGTTGCTGCTTTTCTTTCTATTACTTTGGAAGTAGTTTCAACTTTAGCCGCTTTTCCCTCCCCTTAGCTCCCAATCATATTGCACCCAAGGGTGTGGCCTAGTGGTCAAGGAAGTGATTGAGAACCCTGAGGTTTCAGTTCAAAACTCAGCGGAGACAAAAAACACTAGGTCATTCTTCACATATGTCCTAGCCTTGGTGCTAGGACAGAGTTACCTTGGTGGGAGGTGGTAGGTACCCCGTGGAATTAGTCGAGGTGTGCAAAAGCTGGCCTGGACACCGCGGTCATCAAAAAAATAAAAGTTTCAGCTTTAGCCGCTCGAATTCATGATCTAGCCCTAGGTGGAGGTCAGTTATAGTAGTTAATTTCAGCTTCGTTTTGTTTCAGATACTGCTTAACTGCCTTTTTGATAAAGTAGAATTGTAATCAGATCAAATATCCAAATTATGAATCCTTTCCTTCTCAGTTCTCACAAATTAAGTGAAACAAGATAGCTTGATGACATTAATTTGTTGATAGTAGGTTTAGAAAGTGTTTTGGTGTTCTCTTTTCAGCTTCATTTCTATATCTGTTGTCATATTCATTTGGATTTCTAATAATAAGTTTATTTATCCCGTTTCTAGTTGGCATCTTTAAATGTGTGGAATTTATGACCTGTCGGATTTTGAGATATTTCCGTGGAATCTATACAGGGTAGAGGAAGAACAATCCGTATTCTGGCTATTTGGTAAGAAGAAAACAAATTTCGGATTTGAAGGGCATACTCACAATGACAACAGAGAACGCGGAGCTTACTACGGAGGAGGTAATATCACATGTATAAGCACAATAAAGAAGCTACATTATGCATAACGACATGAATTAACATACAGTTTTTGTAACTGATAACTAGCTTGGACTATAACTTTCAATCGCCATCATAGTAAACATGCAACACAGGATCATGGCTCTTCGTCTTAGCAGTTAGTTGCTGTACCTTGTTTCCATTTACTTTTTGAGAAAGTTTGGAGTAGTATGTCTACATCAATAAACACTAAGTGGAAAGAATTCTATTCATTCAATGATGGATAATGATAAAGATACTTTTGGTTGCCAATTTTTTTTAATAGATTGGATAAGGTATCTATTTTGAGAAGGAGAAATAATTTGTTGCTGTCAGGTTTTTTTTTTTGTGGGCTGTCCTGGAAGAACAGTGGTACATCCTTTTTCTTTGTCTTTTCTCTAGTTTACCAACTACATCACCTATAAATAAACATAAACGTGGCTTTATCTTTTGGTTTTGGGGAAATGGGAGTGCGGGAAGAAAAAGAAACTGAAAGAATAGTGATGAATTGGGTCTTTTAGCACAGGTGATTGTGCAATAACATTGTGGATCCTTCTGTTTCCTTAGGTTTTGAGGAGGGATATCCCATGGGAGACATACATGACTACAAAGCTGATCACTGGAACAGGTTTGCAGCTGTTGAGGCGCTACGACAAGAAGGCAGAAAGTTACAAAGCCCAGTTACTGGATGATGTAATGTTTCTAACACAAGTTGTCTTTAGCTATGACTTACTTTTTGGTTTCCTACAAAGTCGAATTCTTGCGTCTTGTACTTCCACTACTTCTTTCTGCCTAATTCCCCTTGTATTTAGGCCGACTTCTTCTAAATTGCAGTTCTTTCTTAAAAAGAAAAAGGAGAGTTCTTCTACATTAGGTTAGGAACAGGTCCATTTGTGGTAGTGTAAGTTTTACATTTTGCATGCCAGTGACTACATGGAGTAGCTGTTATTTTGGGAAGTAAAGATAAAATTGTCATCACTAGGCTCACCTTTATTAGTCAAGTTTGGCATACACCTGACTCCCATGTATAGATAGTCTAATTCTTTTGGACTTGTTATTGTCGTTGGTATCTTCATTTCACGAAGTTCATTTATTACCTTGAAATAGTCATCTATAATCAGCATCATCAAAATGTAGTGCGAGTGTTCTTTACACTATTGAGCTATTCCCAAGTTACAGGCTTTTTCATGGGGCATATGTGGGAAATGGGGTTCTTGCAATTGCTGATTTCTAAGCATCCGTATTCTTAGATTTCATTTTTGGGTGCTTGGTCAAGCTCTCAAGCTTTTGATTGTCTTATCATGGTCTTAGACTCTTAATTGGTGATACTATACTACTATTACAGGATGGTCCAGGTTATGTCCGCGTCTTTGTTACCATTTTACGTGACATCTTCAAGGAAGAAACCGTGGAATATGTTTTGGCTTTGATTGATGAAATGCTTACAGGTATGTAGAGAATTTGTTACTCTTAGAGTTCTTTTGGTAAGTGGACTAATGTAATGCTTATTTCTTGGCAGCAAACCCAAAAAGAGCAAGACTATTCCATGATGATGGTCTTGCAGACGAAGATACCTACGAACCTTTCCTCAGGCAATATTCTTCAACCCATTTTCAACTTTTGTTCCGTCTTCTCTGAATGCTGCAAGGGTTAATGTCCTTTATTTACACTTGCCACGTAGATACTATTTTCTTTCTCTTCCTTTGTAGCAAAGGATTGCAATTTGCATGCACCCCCTTCCCCTGCCTTCATCCTATATCAACGTATATTGGCAGATGTTAACACATAATATGTATCTGCCCCCAAGGCCTAGCTCAAGTGGCAAAAGGTGGAGGATTTGTGGCTTAGGTCACAGGTTCAAGCCCCACACCATGCAAAGCGAAGCCCGGTATTTAAGTGGAGAAGGGTAGAGGGGCGGGTCCATTATCCACCGAGTTTAGAAGGCTGTGATTGGTCCAAAGGGCGGGTCACAGACGGATTTCTCGGTTATCAAAAAAAAAAAAACACATAATATGTATCAAGTGATGCCATATTTATAGAAGATCACATCTGTTGTGTTCCTCATTTATATAATATGTAGGTAGCAGTAGTTCAATTTTATGGTTCGTACCAAAAGTTACATCTTACCCTCCTCATTTCTAACTTTTGCTACAAAGTTTTTGGATGCTAAAACTGTAGATGCTAGAATTGGAAGACTTTGAATCAAACTAGGAATTTAATTACATTATATGTACTCTAATAATTTGGTATTCAGTTACTTTGGAACAAAATAATACGCACAGTGGCAAAGTCAAGACACCTTTGCCTTCATATTGTTAGTACAGGCATACAGCTATTTTATTGCCCTTTACTGCTTGAAGAAAGCATTGAGTTTATTGGTCATAATGACCAGACATTGTCAATAAGGTGATATTGAAATGTTAAATAGAACCACCAAATACACATATAGGTTGTCGAAAAGGGTGACACTCGTATTGTGTATCGGAGTCCTATGTTCTCCTCTCTTTTTTTGTCTCTTCTAATCTGTTTTTTTTTTTAATAAATCAGTATCTTTTCTGTCCGTGACATTCAACTTCTCTTTCTAAAGATAAGTTTTGTTTTCCAGATTGTTGTGGAAAGGTAATTGGTTCATACAAGAGAAGAGCTGTAAGATTCTATCTTTGACAGTGAGGTAATTAGGTTATGATCTCTCCTCCCATGTCAATGATATCAAAAGACCGAGAATGTTAGAATGATAAATGAAGTAATAACTTTGCGGTCCTCTTAATGACAACTCCAGTGCTAGGTCAAAAGTTCAGAATGGTGCTCATGCAAATGGAGATGCCTCAAGTTCAAAGAAGAAAATCACTACCATTGATGATGTTCTGGCAGGCGTGGTGGAGTGGCTTTGTGCACAGGTTTGTCTATACTCCTAGATTTTCCACTTCTATATTTTCTTCCATCCCACCCAAACCTGCAATTACTGGGCTTGCAAACATTTGAAAGGGGATTCAATATAGTTGTGGAAATATTTCATAGAAGAAAGGTTGTCCATTGTAGAGTAAAGAAACAGTGAAGCGGAGTGGATGGGCAAAAAGGGATAGAATCATAGGATCATGAGGTGTGATGTATTAGTTTAATCAGTAAGAAGCAGTGGAATGAAGCCATTGACAGGGATCAGGAAGCTCTTGCTTCTCATCAAGATCTTTCTGAGCCTCACAACTGGGTTTATGACCTATTTCTTCACTTTGAAGCTAAATAATTGAAGATAGGGGAAAGTTCAATGGGATGGGGGTTGGGGATTTATGGATTAATTCCACTTGTTGGGGTTATCATGCTGTCGTTCCTGATTTTGACAATCTGTGCAGCTGAAAAAGCCTACTCATCCTACCCGCAGCATTCCTAGCACAATCAACTGCCTATTAACTCTGTTGAAAGAGCCAGTGGTTCGATCTTCATTTGTTCGAGCTGATGGAGTGAAGTTGCTTGTTCCTTTAATTTCACCAGCATCCACCCAGCAGTCTATCCAGGTTTTCTTCACTATATAATGCCACATATTGCATTAACTTTATAAATTATATGCCTGTCGTGCTAGAAAATGTTGGTGGTTGAGACGGTTCTGTACTCATTCAACCTATCAACCACCTCCAGAAGCTAGATGACAAAAGAATATATTTTTCTTTCTTCTTCCTGATTTTATTTTCTTCCTTCAAACAGCTTCTCTATGAGACATGCCTTTGTGTGTGGCTTTTGTCATACTATGAACCTGCAATAGAGTATTTAGCTACTTCAAGGGCCCTCCCTCGATTGATAGAAGTTGTTAAAGGTTCAACAAAAGAGAAGGTGAGCTACTTGTGCTGCTTTATGCATAATAACTATTTGTACTCCCTATTAATTTTTTAAATTTGATGCTGTGCTTTTTCTACCTTGGTTTGTCCTTGTCTCATCTCTGTTCATGGCCTGTGGTGTTCTATAACTATAGGTTGTACGGGTTGTCATCTTGACTCTTCGGAATTTGCTTTCCAAAGGAACATTTAGTGCTCATATGGTAGACTTGGGAGTGCTGCAAATTGTTCAGAGTTTGAAAGCACAGGCTTGGAGTGATGAGGTGAAGAATCTTAGTCATAGTTTTAAATCTGATATTATACCTTAAATTTAGTCTTTTTCTCTCATTTGCTAACACCGTAAAAAATGATTAGAAGAATAGTCACTATTAGAGCTTCTTCTCGGTTCATCTTAATATGTACTATGATGACAGCTAATCATGTTACTGTGTCTGCTGTAGAATGAAAAAGTATTTACCGTTATTTATCATCTCTGCAGGATCTTTTGGACGCTCTGAATCAACTAGAACAAGGATTGAAGGAAAACATCAAAAAGCTGAGTTCGTTTGACAAGTACAAGCAGGAAGTCCTTCTTGGCCATCTTGATTGGTCCCCAATGCACAAAGATCCTATATTCTGGAGGGAGAACATAAATAATTTTGAGGAGAATGATTTCCAGGTAATACTTGACTACTTGTAGATTGCAAAACCTTCCCAAGCTACATGTCTTTAAAGGCTGTAAAGTACGCACTGCATAATAGTGTAAACACGACTCCATCTTGGTGCTACATTAACAGCAGAACCAGAGTTTTCTGGTGGGTTTCTTGATGTTCGATTCGTGCTGACCTTCAAACAAGTCTATCTGCTTATCAATTCAAAAAGTTGCTTTTTAATATTCATGTCTAAGTAGTAACTTCCATAATTAGAGATAAACTATCGCCCATAGTAGCAGAGTAGATGAGGAGGTCACACCCTTAACTAATAAATAATTAATATAGAGGGCCTTTTGGAATCCTCTCTACCTTCTTCCCATGGAGGGGTAAGGTCTGCGTACACTACCATCCCCAGATCCCACTTGTGGAATAACATTGGGTATGTTTTTGTTGTTGTATATTTTGCCTTCTATATCTTGTGTAGAACTTAAGCGTACCTATTGGCATTCAACTGAAACTAATATCTTCGAGACGTAACACAGGTATACACATGAAAAAAAAACTCAAATTTCAACAAATAATATATTTTGAACCATAATTTAAAAGCAGAGTGAGTTCTATGCTAAGAGTCTAGAGGTTGAAATCATCAAGTTTAAATCTTGAATCCTCCGCTTCTATGATCTTCGTAGCATATTACTGTTCTTCTTCGTGGTGGATTTTCAAATCTGTGAAGCACAATTTTTTCTAATATTAAGACTGATATCTTGTGTTGTATGGTGTTGCAGATCTTGAGGGTGCTCATTACAATTTTGGACACATCAAGTGATGCAAGGACACTTGCTGTTGCTTGCTATGATCTATCACAGTTCATTCAGTGCCATTCTGCTGGGCGAATTATAGTGAATGACCTCAAAGCTAAGGAGCGCGTAATGAGACTGTTGAACCATGAGAATGCTGAGGTCACGAAAAACGCCTTGCTCTGTATCCAAAGGCTTTTCCTAGGTGCCAAGTATG
>JAJOOR010025885.1:0-13689 GCA_036250505.1 Solanum acaule | reverse complement strand
TGATTGATTGTCAAAGAATTCTCTTCTAATAGCTATTGTAGTGAAGCAATCTTAGGTTTGTATTCCTTGTTAATGATAAGCTTTGAATGGTTGTGCATTTGCTTCACATTATTGTAGTTAGTGTAAAGTTGAAATCTTTCAGTAGGATTTCTTCTTAATTTTAGTGAATTGGTTGGTATGTGTCTTATATTATTGCAAAATTGAGTTATTTTTGGGGGTTTTCAACTCAAAATTGAGTCTTTTTCTCATGTTATATTTTTGTTCTTATGAGAATTGTGGGTTGTGGTTTTTAGATGGCTCGTACCAAGCAAACTGCTCGTAAGTCTACAGGAGGAAAGGCTCCCAGGAAGCAACTTGCCACTAAGGTGTCTTTTGTGTTTAGTTTTGTTCTTGGTTTTGAACTACTTTTGTATGTATTAGTTTTTAACTTGCTTTGCATGTGTATTAGGCTGCACGTAAGTCTGCTCCTACCACTGGTGGTGTGAAGAAGCCACACAGATACCGACCTGGTACTGTTGCTCTTCGGTAAGTATAGATGGCGTCGTGTAATTCAGTATGTATTGCATATGTTCTCTTTAGTCTTTAAAGTACATCATACTTGAACATGCCATTGTGTGAATGTTATTGATTGGGATTTTGCATTATGTAGTGAAATCCGTAAGTACCAAAAGAGTACTGAGCTCTTGATCAGGAAGCTTCCATTCCAGAGGCTTGTTCGTGAAATTGCCCAGGACTTCAAGGTAATTTTTTGCTCATTCATTTTTATTTAGTTCTGAATTGGTACTGTTATGTTGATGACGATGGTAGTGGTCCTGAATCTTGATTGATTCTTCTTTGTGCATTGGTTTGCTTTCAGACTGATTTGCGTTTCCAGAGTCATGCGGTGCTAGCTCTGCAAGAGGCTGCTGAGGCCTACTTGGTAGGTCTCTTTGAGGACACTAACCTTTGTGCCATTCACGCCAAGCGTGTGACAATCATGCCCAAGGACATTCAGCTTGCCAGGCGAATCAGGGGCGAGCGTGCTTAGTTTGATTACTGAAGTAGTAGCTTTGTTTGTCGTGTTTTTACTCTTTTCCTGTTAGACAAAGACTATTAATGAAGTTAGTAGTAGGGTAATGTGCTTCTAAGTTTGTTTTGGTAGCTGGAAGTGTGCTGTAATTTTGCTGCCGTTCTGTTTTGGGTAGGTGGAAAATATGGTATATTTTGTTTGGATCGTCACACCACTGGTGTTTAACAATGTTCAGTATTTTCATCTAACGGCTAGTCCAAATTGTTGTAGATATTATCGATTATATCATGCTGTCCACATAATTTGGATGAAGGCTTTGATTTGGTAGTGAAAACTATGGACTTAAGCTTCATCTTCTGTTGCCACTATTCTGAGATATTTGCATGTGAAAATCAATTGAATTTACAGAATTTGGTTAGAAGCTGGATCCACAGAAGAGAACTGTATCCTGCAATTAATATATAATCAAGTCTGCAAGTACATCGTTTCTACTTCTTCTTTCGACTACATCTATCTCATAACCACTCAGCAAAGTTGGAGAATATGAACATGTAAGTTGTGATAAAACATGGGACATATCTTATCCTAGAGGAGATAATCTAACTCACCATTTATACTTCAGTGTGATGAGATAAGTTATTCTATATACATGGTGGAATAATTTATTTGGGGATAAGAATAACTTATTCTCAACCAAATGACCCTAAGTGTGTAACTACTCTGTTGGCTCTTTGATAGAGCAACTCTTTAAAATGCTAAAGCAGTATATCCTCATTCGAAAAGCAATGAAATCGAAATCTACCATGGTTGCTGTAAGTTAGTGGTCAAAACATATTTGAGGTTTTTATTCTTTGAGTGTCATGTTCTTGCCCTTTATTCGTTCCGACTCTAAAAAAGACACTTTTTAGATACTACGGACCAAAATTAAAAACACAAGTGTGTTTTGGCTATGGATGAAGTGCCTGTTTTAATCTGTGTTTTTAGAAAGGGTACCTTTTAGTTTATAGCGTTCAAAAAGCTTCTGTTTTGGGGCTGGACTCCCCTATGCCCTAACTATCCGTCGTTCCCTCAATTCTCACTATTAACTAAATTCAGAGGCGTGTGAGGTTTTGACCATTATCTTTTTAAATTAACGTACTACTAGAAGAAAATAATAATTTCTACACACCAAAAACGTAGTTAAATTTGCCAAATATATCGTATACACAATGCTATAAAACATTATGTTCTCATAAATCTCTTCTAGAATGTCAAATCAGCAAAAAAAAAATTTAAAGGTCCCCTCCCTTTTCTATTTATCTCAAATCTTCCTAACAAACCTCCTTCAACTTCGGACTTTGTCAAAAACCAGAATGTTCTCTCCCACAAAAAAATAATTCTTATAGGGATTCCAACACATAACACACAAAATTTTTATCTAAATCTTTTGGCCACAATGTTTTTCCTAGTGTCATGTGTGTCTACACTATATATTTATCTTTGAAATTCAGAGGTTTTCTAGGATACAGTTTGTTAAGATTTTTATCTGGTTTCTTTCTTTCTTTTTTCTTGGTTTTTGAGTTTTCATAAGAATAAAGATTTGATCTTTAGAATATTTCTAAAGATTTGTACATTTGGGGTCTATTTATTTTGGACATCAGAAAAAACCCCTTAAAAGTTAGAACCATTTATGCTTTATTTTCTTGTTCTTGAAAGAAATCCCTCATAGGTTGGCCATATGTCCAAGGTATAATTTCTTCATCCTTCATATTCTTCTGTTGTATTTTTATCTTGGGGTTTATTGCCGTGGTCGTACTTGGACCTTCTTTCTTACCGTGGTAGTAACATTATTCTCATAGTTTCTTGTTTTTCGGTTTGTTTTTGTGTTTCCGTTATTGTATTATTTTGTTGTTGTTATTGTTCTTTCCTCTGCTGGACTCGTTTTCACATTATTTTGTTGTTGTTGATGCTCTCATTTATGTATTCCTATTTTCAAACTGTTTGGAAATGCTTTATTTTAAGATGAGAGTCAATAAAAAATAACCTCTTTATCTCGACGAGGTAAGGTAAAGTCTGCGGACACTCTAACCTCTCCAGTCTCTATCTAAGGGATTACGTTGAATATGTTGTTGTTGTTGTTTGGATTATTATATTTGAACATTGGTTTTTCTCTTTTGGAAAGTGACTTTTTGGTGTTATATGGATATTGGCTTTTGTCTAAAACTTTGCAACTTCTCATTATTTGTGATTGTTTTTGCTTGTAGAAATTGATCACCAAATTCTAGATCAAATGGGAAAATTTGAGGAGGAGGTTAGGCAGATGAAAGAGGTAGCTCAGGCAATGGATTTAGTATACAATTTCAAGAAAAGGGTTCATGAACTAGAAGCTGAAGTAGCAAATAGACGATTAACAGAGTCTAGAATATTCGATTCATTGGCCTCACAGACAAGGGAATTTGAGCTAACTAAGATTGAACTTGAAGAATCCAAAGTTGAGATATCTTTACTTCATGAAGAGATTGAATCACTAGTGGCTTCATCCGAGCAAAATAAGTGGCGTTGTGATGGTTCTTGTAGCGGAAAGATTGCTTTAGAGAAGGAACTCGGATGCCTCAGGTTTGAACTTGGATTGGCGAAGGCGAATTTGGCTATGATCCAAGAAAGAGAGAGGTTTGCTTCATCAAAAGCTAAGGCATTGAGTGATGAGATGCATTTGGTTAGAAATGAACTTAAGTTTGCAACTTATGCAGAAGAAAAAAGCCAAAAGGCCTTGGATGATTTAGCGTTAGCGTTGAAAGAAATTGCTGCTGAAGCTTATGAGGCCAAGGAGAAACTCACTGTTTCTCAATTAGAACTCGAACAAGTAAAAGATGAGGCAGGACAATTGAAACATATGGTTAGAAACGCCGAGGCTAGGTATCAAAAGCTTTTGAATGAGGCGAGAAAGGAAACTGAACTACATAGAGAAACAGCAGACAGATTAAGACTGGAGTTTGATGAGTCACGTTTGGCTGAAAATGAGATGAGGTACATCACTTGTATAAAGAAAGCTGAAGAAGAAAAAAAGCTAGCTCAGGATGAGGCTGCTACACTCGCGGAGTCTCTTAAAGCAGCTGAGCGTATTACTAGAGCAGCAAATAGAGAAGTTTACAAATTGAAGGGAATATTGAAGCAGGCTATAAATGAAGCGGACGCTGCAAATACTGCTGCTGGTCTAGCTAGAGATGAAAACATTCAACTCAAGGATTCTCAAGCTGAAAAGGAGGAATCAATTCGTCTTCTTACTCAAGAGAACGAACGACTTGGGATTAATGAAGTTGCAGCTCAAGAAAACGTCAAGAAGTTAAAAAGGTTGCTCTCTTCGTCAGCACTCAAAACCGAGGGTAAGGAGCAAGAAAAGGAACATAATGAGGATTCCCATATCAAGAAAACTTCCAGCAGTGTAAATTTGCAACAAGAACAAGGAAATTTAGAAGCCAAAATCCAAGATGAGAATCTCAAAAAGGCCAAGGCACTTAAGGACACAATATTTGAGATAAATGAATCACCAAAATCAGAGCTCCATCTACCAAAACAAGTATCTCATCATCGGAGAGCATCCTCGTTTGCCTTCTCAGATGATAGAGGAACACTAAAAACAAAAGACTTGAGCATGTCTTTGAGCAAATCTTCGACATCACTCAACACCAAGGATAAGGAACGATATGAGGAACTCCAAGTTCCGAAAAAGCTCAAGTTGCAACAAGAACAAGAAGATTTGAAAGAGAAAATCCAAGATAAGGATCCTGAAAAGGCTGAGACACTTAAGAGGTCAATAATTGAATCACCAAAACCTGAGGCAGATCCCCATACACCAAAAAAGGTTCCTCATCATCGGATATCATCCTCGTCTTCCTCCTCAGATGATGGAGGATCACTAAAAACAGAAGACTCTGTTAGTGATAGAAATCCTATCAGGAGGAAAAGAACGTTGTTTCGAAAAGTTGGTGATCTCATAAGGAGGAAAAGTTTTCATAAAACCATCCACTGAATAGGCCTTTGTTCTGTATATACATCTTGAAATTGTATAGTTATTTTCAGCTTTTGAAGTTTTCGCTCTACTACACAATGCTTCATTTTTTTTGTATCAGAGAATACAGGAAACTGTGCAGCCTAACAAATATGAGTTTAAGTTCTTCCCATTAATAGTGTAAGTTGTTCGGACTCTCCAAAAATATTGCCACACTCGTGTCAGATTCTCCAAAAATGTACAACCTTTGAAGGATTTGACACACACTTGATGACAATTTTGAAGAGTACGAGTAACATAGATCAGGTTAAGTAAGGCTAACATAGTTGGCTAAAAAATAAAATACTGTAATAATTTGCTATACACAATCAAATTGTATTGATAGCGTAAAATATTCTTTACTTGGTTCCGTTTGTCAGTTGGATCCTCCTACTCATCAATTTATCAAATGAACACTTAAACTCGGCGAAACACAATATTTTAAACCTTTTTCTCACCTGATTAGTGGAAGTGTAGTACACACAGCTACACATGGAACTCCACGTCATTTTTTTAGTGACACATCATAATTTTTCAAAATATTTATGATACATTAAAAATTAATTATTAAAAAAAGATAAATAATATTTTTAAAAAGGTACAGTTCCTCCTTTCCCCAATTTCCCACTTCATCATCTTCTCCATTTCCACTCCTTATCCACAAAAAAATCGCATTCTACTCCTACCTTTTCCATTGGTTTCAAACCTAAAAAAAATTTCAAACACAAAAATTCATTAGCCATTAGGTTTACTTGAAGATCTGTTCCATTTATTTTGAATCAATAAATTCAAATATCAAAGAAATTTCAAATTAAAAAAAAGTTTGTTTGTGAATAATCCAAGAAATATAATAGATCTTGAATTATATAAGAACATAAAAATGAAAAATGGATTAATAAGATGTATATTTTTTAGTAACTTTTGTTTATAAAAAAGTTCATGGTAATGGCGACAGTGATGGAGGATGTTGATCGAAGAAGACGATGAAAAAAGAAAATAGAATGAGGTGGGTACTAAAAAAAAAAAATGGTGGATGAGTACTCAACTGAAGAAGAAGAAAAGAGAAGGGGTGGGCTGGGGGACGGAAGACGAAGAAAGAAGGGCAGGGCTGAAGAAGAAGAAGAAATTATTATTTTTTTTTAAAAAAAAAATATTACTATTATTTTCTTGTGTAATTTAATATTTTAAAAAGGGAAAAAGGATAAATATATCCTGAACTAACGTAAATGATATTTAAATACTCTTCGTTATACTTTTAGGACACTGATAACCTTACCGTCCAAATTTTGGGTTGTATATACCCTTTGATTTTACGGAGAGACACATGTCATAATCTTAACGGTCTATACAAAATTTATTCTTCATTGTTCCATCAACCAAATGCAACCAATTACCACCCCCACGCCGGAACTTCAAGACACCGCCGCGACTCATCTTTTCCGACGAAGCTCCACAAACCAAATCATTTCTAATTGCTTCTAAACTCAGACTCCCTCGCTCCACACACCAAATCACTTCTAATTGCTAATTAACTCAGCCTCCCTCGCTCCGGCGAAATCAACGATGCAGCAACCCTTCGGCTACCATAAAACTTGACCATCTTGAACCTGCCTCTCCTTCATCGTTGTCCCAGTAACACCGAAGAACAGAACCAACAAACTTCAAATGGATTTATAATCACAAAAGTTATATCTTTTTTTTTGCCTTAGTGAATTTCAAATTTATAAACAACTGGGTGTTGTCGATTTTTAGTAGTTGGTGATGATTTAGTAATCAAAACCGCTCACTAATACCTCACGAGTTCAAAATAAATCAATAAGTATCTTTGTCATTTCTCCCATCTTCCCCCTATCCTTCTCGAAATCAAACATACAATTATTGTCTCACTTTTGTGCTACCTTCATTAGGTTTATCGATTACACAAGAAAATGACATATATACTTAGGGTTTTTTTGATTATAATATGGGTGTGGGTCGTTTTGTTTGTGGAGCTTCTGCCGGAGAAGAATGGTGTGGTGGAGTTTCTGTGTTGATCTATTTCTTGGGGGTGTTTGGATGGTGGAACAATGAAGAAAGGAAAAATGGGTTTATTTGGGTATGGGTCTTTTGGATTTTTTTTTTGGGTTATACTTATTTGGGTGAGTTTTTGGGTGGGACTTTTAAATTATGGATAAAAAATTAATAAATTTTGGATAGGTTGTTAAAATTATGACACGTATCTCTCCGTTAGTTCAAAGGATATATACAACCCAAAATTTGGACGGTAAGGGCATTGGTGTCCTAAAAGTATAATGAAGGGTATTTAAATATCATTTATAATAATTTGGGGGTATATTTGTCATTTTTCCTTTTAAAAATAAAAATAATGTAGTCACTTGTTGCAAAACGTGTGTAATCACGCAATTATCCAACTAATCCATTTTTATGTCACATAAGTTTGGTCAATAGTCAAAGAGGTTCAAAAAATAGAGTTTCATCGAGTTTAAGTACTCATTTGGTAGAGTAATGAGTAAAATGGTCCAACTGACAAACGCAGCCAAGTACAGGGTTCTCCTAGGTCATTCCGCCTATTCTTTATACTATCAGTATGTATGACTTAAAAGTTTAAATCCTTTTGATAACTGTACGTACACTCTACTCTCTTCATACCCCACAAACTTGAAAACTAGATGTATCTATCAAGCCCAACAAGAATTAATATAAAAAATTATTTACTAATAATAAAAGAACAAATTACAGAAATCACATACTTTTAATGCAAAATTACAATATATCCCTTAAAAGTTTATAATTACAGAAATCCCTCAAACGGATACAATAATATAAGCGCTGATACATTAATCTGATGCGCGAGATACATTAATTGTTAAGTAAGATACATTACATTTTATACATGTACACTAATCTGATGCGCGAAATACAATAATATAAGCGCTAATACATTAATCTGATGCGCGAGATACACTAATCTGGTGCGTGAAAATGAGGAATTTTGAAAATTTGTAAAACTTATAGGGGATAATGGTAATAAGTAAACTAAAATGTGGAATTTCTGTAATTTTTCCATAATAAAATAACTAAAATGTGGAATTTCTGTAATTTTTCCATAATAAAATGGCCAAAACTGCTTTTAACTCCAAATTCAAAATTAGAAAGGCCCAATAATTTTCTATGAAGTAATATTCTCTACACATACTGGAAATGTGACCATGGAAAATTTCTATTCATCTCGAGATTCCGATCTGTTGGTGGCGAGAGAGCAGATCCGAGGCTGAGGTCGAGGTCGAGGTCGAGGTCGGATCCCAGTTCACTGCACTGAAATAGGTCAGAAAAATTTTAATTTCATTATTTTTTCGAATAAAGAAAGTGACTTTTCGAGATAATAACTATATCCGATAAATCAACCTTGAAAATAGACGTTCATTATGAATCTTTGAATTCAAGCAGTCATTCAATGCTAATAGATTCTGTTAGAAACCATGCTTTAAGGACTCTCTTGTTTGTGCCTAAAATTAGGGTTTAAGCTGCTAATTTAAATTAAATGGACTTGTATTGATGATTTAGACGGAGTTTTGATTATGTCTATCGTATCCACATTCCACCGTATATAAAAATGAATTTTCTCCAACACTATTAAGCAGGATAGAGTTTAGCTTAACTTGCAGTTCATGACAAAATGAAGCATCAAATGAAATTGAGGATTTGTCATTAATGTCTTTTGGCCATAACATAGAGTTCATCAGAGCTATGTTTTGAGTTTGGATTCGTTAAAAAAAAAACGTGATAATAGTATCACTTATCAATTAATATCGAACTTTGCTCAGGAAACCAATGGGACTTGTCAGCATTATTCGAAAGATGAAGCGAAAAGAAAAGGAAATGCGGATCCTTATGGTGTAAGTCCACAAGCTAATTCTGTTTACATGTGGGAATTTTGTATACATAGCATATTGATTAATTATGTTTATCCTGTAGGGGTCTTGACAACTCTGGTAAGACAACAATAGTTTTAAAAGTAAATGGGGAAGACACGAGTGTCATCAGTCCAACTCTTGGCTTCAACATCAAAACCATCACGTATCACAAGTATGTTTTTGTTTCTCAGATTGCATGCTGCTGTCCTGTTTCAATAATGTGTTTATTGTTGTTATACTCAGTTAACTCTAACCTGCATATCCAAGATGTATTTTGTCAGGCAATGTTCATGTGGTTGGATGAATATTTATTTATATATGATCAAAATTGAGTCATTTAAAGATATTTTTACCTTTTGAATCGTCTTCTAAGGCCTTGGTTTAGCCTAACAATGAATCGACTATGTTTTAATGCCAAATAAGTTGGGATATTGTTAGCCTGTTTTTACTCTGCCATCAACCTACCACACCCTCCTTTCTTCAGGTATACGCTCAATATATGGGATGTCGGGGGGCAGAAAACAATACGATCTTATTGGAGAAACTACTTTGAGCAAACCGATGGCTTGGTGTGGGTTGTGGATAGTTCTGATTTGAGAAGGCTAGATGACTGCAGATACGAGCTACATAATCTTCTGAAGGAGGAGGTATATATATAAAATCATATTGCTTCTCTTTTCTGTTGCTGAACTTCATGTTAATAAGTTTTGGATAAAATAATAATCCTTGTTATTGGCTTATTGCTTTTGTTGAATAATGTGTGCATTGCAGACTTCAAAAACTCTTTCTTTCTGTGTCTGTAATAAATAGCCTATGTGTCCCAAAAAAAGAATGTGTGATGCCTCTATTCACCTTTTCAGTAGATGAGATGATTTTTACTTCGCAATTCCTTTCTCTTTGGCAGAGGCTATCAGGAGCATCATTATTGATTTTTGCAAATAAGCAGGACATACAAGGCGCTCTTTCTCCAGATGAAATTGCCAAAGTAAGGATGCTCCTTGTTATACCTTAAAACGTACATTTAAGTGAACTTACACTGGGAACTAGTAAGGATAAGCACAAGCTGTTGTACTCATTCTGTAGCCAAGTATGTTTGCATTGGTAAATATGATTTGTACACGTTTGGAAATCTGAAGATCCAAACGCTGAGAGATCAAAAGCGAAGCTATATTCTAGTGGTGGTTGAGAAAGAAAGTATTTCGTAGTAGTTGTCAAATTACTCTTCTTGTGTATGGCCAATTATTCACAGAGGGTAAATAATTTCTTTTTTCTGATTCTTAGGTGCTTAATCTGGAGGCTATGGACAATAGCCGGCACTGGAGAATCGTGGGATGTAGTGCATACACAGGAGAAGGCCTACTTGAAGGATTTGATTGGCTGGTACAAGACGTTGCATCACGAATCTATATGCTTGATTAATTACAAGTTTTGCATTTACCATTTCGAATATATTTTTCAGAGCAATGTACTTGCTAGTTGCTGCTCATCTATGAGGCAAATTATTTTCCCAATATGCAAAGAGTCTATGTTATCCACTCCCTGAGCCAATATACATAATACTTGCATTTAGATATCAATACAACTGCATAAATTCATTCAGTTCAAATTGAATTGTTAACTCGGAACATTGAAATAATCGATTAGAAGAAGACTTAGCCAGAGGCTTTCGCTTGTAACCCATGCATGAACTGTGGTAAGGAGTAATATGTTTCACTAAATAAACAACCCACGTTCAACTGATAGGGGGTTTGGGTAGACAACTCCAGTAAAAACATCAGAAAACGTACGTGTTACACAAGAAAATCATACAATCCAGAATAATTCAACAGAGCTGATCACAATAGAGAAGGTCATTCTCTAGTGCTTCATTCTTGAACCAAAAGGAAGCAAGTTCCTAAACACACGCAGGCTCGATTGAGCTTGCTTTCATATAATGCATATAACAACATTCCGTCACATGTTATTCACCTACCATCCTTCACTACAATGATAAAAAATTATGAACCTAACTCCATCTTCTGTACAATAATATGAATAGCAGTTGTACTAATTCATAAATTCGGCTTCATCTGATAGCTTTTCAGATGACTCTGAGTAGACTTTGTACATCAGAAGATAAAATCACTCTGTTAGTAAACAATGCAACAACCACACTATTGACGGATTGATTCCAAGATTTGACACACAATGCATATGTTAAGATAATAAACAGATTATCAATATTCCTTCTGAAATGGTGAAAACAAAAGACATACATATGGCAGTTAGAAAACCTTTTTGCTCTTAATTCCCACTTCTGTATTTCATCATTTCCCAATTCGGCACAGATTCGTGCAATAACTACTCATACAATTAGATTGTACTATATCAACTTCACAATATTCAACTTCAGAGAGCAATGCGTTTATATCAAAAACTATACGTGAAAGACAGATACTAAACCTAATTACCTAATCAACGTGTTGCATTTAATCCCAGTAGCATGTTCTGTTTGGGCAAGTAAGACACATTGGGAGTTTTAGCTAAGGTCGAAGCAATCTCCCTCGAAGCCTCGATCCTCCTAAGCTCAATCAAACCCATACCAGCAACTGCAGTTGCATCAGAAATCAACTTAGCAGACTCACTTTCTCCTTCAGCCCTAATAATTGCAGCCCTCCGCTCTTGCTCAGCCTTCATCACAACAAACTTTGACCGCTCTGCCTCTTGCTGGGCAACCTGCTTCTTTTCCACAGCCTTAGAGAATTCAGCACCATATGATAAATGTGTTATCGCCACATCATCAAGCTCAATGTCAAAATCCTTTGCACGACGAATCAAACTCTCACGAACTAATGCAGACACCTGTGGACGCTCAGTGAGTAGCTGATCCGCGTTGAATTGTGCCACGACAGATTTGAGAACTTCATTGCCGATGGAAGGAAGGACTTTCTCATCATACTGTAATAGTAAAATGAAAACATTAATCCTATATACACTAGCATACAAAATACAAAAAGTTATATATTAGATACAAAACCTTTATATGCAATATTAAGGTACATTATACAGTGTTTATAAACAAAATATGTGAATTCAGTACCTCGAGACCCAGGGTTTTGAAGATCTTTGGAAGATGCGAAACTTCTGGGCGAGAGAGAACACGGAGGGTAAGATGGACCATCTGGAGATCTTTTGTACCGGAGAAAGAGGAGAACGTGTGAGGTTTTGTGCGGATATCGAAGATGAAGGGTTTTTGAACCCATGGGACTAAGAAATGAGTTCCTTCACCAACAACATCGTCGATGATTCCTTTGAAGCGGTCGAAAAGTACGGCTCGTTGGCCGCCGTCGACAGTGTACAGGGAGGAGCTGAGAGCTGCTGCTCCGGCGCCGATCCCAGCTGCGCCTATTGCAAGATATTTGAGAAACGATAATGCTGCTTGATTGCTACCCATTTTTACAGAGAGTTAGGGTTTTGGTAAAATGAATTGGAGGAGAAGAAGGGGTTTATGGTGGAAGAAATATGGAGTGTTCTTCAAGAAAAACCCAAAACCTCGAAACGGGTAAGCGGATTAATACGGGTCGGATTAGTCGTAGGCCCAACACATTTACATAGGGCCTCAAAAAGGAAAACGTAGGCCTTGGATTATTTTAGGGCATTCTACAGAAATCACATACAGTTTGGGCTAATTACATTATATCTCGAAAGTTTCTTCAATTACAAAAGTTTTGAATTTTTAATTGCTCTTGAATACATTTCTTGATTATCCGATACATTACTTAATGAGAAATATGTATATGAGAGGGGATAGAGATGTATTAGAGAAAGGATGTGGATGTATCCGGGAGAGGATTTTCGTAATTTTAAAAATGGTATGGAATATTAGAGATTATGATATCTTAAATTGTGTATTTATGTAATTTTTCCATTATTTTCAGTGGAACTTACAAAAAAACTCAATATTTAAAAGTTAATTATTTAGATATATGCTAGTTTGTAATATTACGAATCTTATCAATTTTTGGTGAGTCAGATACATGTATCTCGAGATACATGAGATCAAAATTAGGTATAATTTGTTGTAGATACACTATATCCAAGTGGTTTCAATATATTTGGGATATATAGATAAATCTTGCTCGCCTCCCTCCCATTTCACTTGCAACTCTTCTATCTCGATCGCGTAGTGTGATTCACATGTATTTGGGATACATCGATAAATCTCGCTCGCCTCCCTCAATTTCAGCGTATCTTGTAGCAAAAAATATGTGTTAGGTGTACGTGACTAGAATTTTAGTATGAAATTATTAATTAGTGAGATAAAATGTGATTATTTAAAACTATAGGGAGAATTAGTAAATATGATAGGCATGTTTGTGTAGTTAGTTAGTTTATAGATATTTTAATGGGTAGATTTCATAAATATTACAATAAAGTAGTTTAATTTACATTGAAAATCACTTACCTGTATATTTTTTTAAAAATATTTACTATATTTGTCAACATTATTTTTTTAACCATATATGACAATTTGGCTGAATTAAATCAAATTCACTTCGTCCTTTCCATCTTTCGCTCCCAATTTTCTCTCGCCGCTACGATTTTCTCTCGTTGGTGCGATTTTCTCTCGCCACTTCTTACTCACAATTTTCTTCACAAATACGGCTATACTACCTTCAGAGATGTGAATTCAGTGCAGTTTTGAGACGAATCAAGTCGAGCAGAGAGTTGAATTTGAAGTTTTTTGAAGTTTGAAAGGT
>JAJOOR010025884.1:0-16578 GCA_036250505.1 Solanum acaule | reverse complement strand
CCCTTTCCCCTCCACCCCCCCCCCCCCCCCCCCTTTCACGAAAATCGCAGTCCTACACAACAGCCTTCACTGTTGCTTCGAAAGAGCAGAAGAAATTCAAATCTTTGTTTGAATTTTCCAACGGATTTTACCCCCTAAATCGCACATATTTCCCTGTAAATAACCCTCTTACTCTCAGTGATTGGGGGGTTTTGAGTTTTTTTTTTAAAAGCAATAGTTACTTCTACACTTTAAAAAAGATATATCTAGTTTTCTGATTCTAAATTTCGAAAAGATCGCCGCCCGGATTTTCTTAACTTGTCGTTCCTATTCGAAAGATCGTGGTAGAAGAATCGTTTCTCTCAAACTCGTTCCTTCCAATCGCTGCCCCAAGCAAGGTAATCTCACTCCCTCTTACAATCTATTTCGATATAGTGTGTTGTATGTTCAAGCTTTGATATATGTTCGGCTAATTAAGAGTATTTGGCCCTTTCGTTTAGCCCTTGCCTTAATCTCGTTTTCCTATGATTTTTTTGGACAGTAAGCATGAGTCCAGTACTAGTGAAAGTTTACTTTGGTTATTATATATTGGTCGTCATTTCGTTAGCTCAATTTTGTATCTTTATGGTCAGCTGAATCTCTGTTTGAGTTTGCTTAAGACGAGCCATTTTTTGTTCAGTTTCAATATTGAATGTGTTAGCTGTATAAACCTGTTTTCTTCACTATTTACTTGCATTTTTTGTTGTTTTTCTTTGTCGTTTTGATATGTTACAGTATCTCTTCATCATGTTAGCTTAATCTCTTAAGAGTTGTTTACATAATTTGAATGATGATTATGTCCCTCTTGTATTTCAGTTTTGATGTCTTTTTTTTACGAATTTTCCATAGTCTCATCTCGCTCTATTTAGTGTCGTTCTTATTTTTCTTTCATTTGAATGTGGTCAAGTCTATCTCGAATATTCTCGACATGTCTTCTCGCGAAGTTATTTTGAGCTAATCTTGTGTCTTTAGTGTTGTTCGTTTCAAATCTCTTTGCTTGAATGGTAGTCAGGTTACTTTAAATTGTAGTAGAGCTTTCAAAGTGGCTATTTAGATAACTTGTTTCTCCTTCTCCCTCGAATATTTCAATTTCTCTTTAGCATAATCAAGTTTTGTTTAAAGTTTGTTGCATAATTATTAGTGATTAGCGGTGGTGCGGCCTTTTGAAGTTATTATTTTAGTGCACAGTTATAAGTGAAATCACGCCCCTACTTAATTTTATTTTATTTTTGAAAATAATGGGATATATCCGGTTAATCTCTGAACTTTCCAAATGGGTTATAGTTTGGTTTGTTGTTGATTGTATTACGAAATGTATAGCTTGTGTGATTTGATATTCTGCAATTCCTTGCCTTTACTTCATTATTCCCTCCCTTCCCTTGATTTGTTGGAATTAATTTGGCTTAGTTTTTTAGTTACTTATCTTGCCTAATTCCCTGGAAATTGCATTTGTGACCAAATACTTCTTAAGATAGTAGGATAACACATTTATTTGTTTATTGTTTTGAGCATGAATATGGGTTAGATTCCATAGGAATCTAATTTTGATCTCCCCCAAAGCAATAGCTTCATGTCAAATTTAAACCTCTATTTTGTAATATGTGGTGTCTTTAGTTAGATCTTTGTTGATCATCTTTTTTTGTATGTGTTTTTATTGAGATTATCTTTGATAAAAAATGGTCGCATGTATTGAGTTCTTGGCCTTATTCTTGATATGTTATTTGTTTAGGAGTTCTCTTATTTTAGTTTGAGTTTAAGTCTAGGAAAGTGTTAAATGTTTCTTATGTTTATTATTATTTAAGGTTGGTTTTCCTTCTGCTAACTTAGTTTTGCGTTTCTTTTTTCTTGCCATGAAATCTGTCCGAGTTCTAACATGAACTCCTATCTCCTATCCTTGCCTCTTTAGTTGTGTCGAAATTTAATATTTCTCCTATATCGAGTTATCCAGAGTAGCGGAACAGGCTGAAACGCAGTCCCGGATAGCTGTAAACAGTTTGTATACACGAAGTATATAATGATACATGTCAAATGCAGAAATACAAAGCTAAAAATTGAAATCACTGGTTGCCAGGGACGAAGTTAGCTGTATAAACTTGGTCAACTGATCAATGTGCAGAAAAGTGGATTGTATACATCCGATATACAGTGATATATAACAAGTGTATACAAAAACAGAAATCAAGCCAAGAGACCAAATTTTTCTTCCCTCTCGTAAATTATTTAATTGTCTTTATTTATTGTTTACTTTTCTTATCATTAACACTAACTTTAAAATGGTTAGTTAACTTAATTAAGTCCCCAAAAGATGAACTATATTCTTTATGTTAAATTTTAATAAAATTTCAATTTTATCAACTCTTGTATTTCTTACATATTTAAATATGTTTTTAGTTAAAACTTTCATTTGTCTTTAATTAGTTCAAAATGATTTCTTGGTTTATCGACTAAATTAGTTCAAATTATTATGAGTCAAATAAATTTTAATTAATATAGTTTGTTAAAATATTAATCACTTGTATTTTAATCCAAATGCTTCATTTTTAGGTTCCTTTCTAAAACAAAATAAAATAAAATGTGTCATTTATTTCATTATTTTCTCAAAGTTAATCAAATATTGTAAGTTATTATTTTTTATGTTAAATCGTTATTTTCCCAAAAATAGTCAAATATATTTTAGTTAAGTCGCAAGTAAACCGCATGTTAGCGGACACTTTGAATGCTTAAACCCTTCTCGAAGTGTAAATTGAACCCCGAATCCTCTTTGGTATTTTCAAATGATTTTTTCTGTTTATATCTTTGAAAATTATAAGTTTTCTTAATTTCTTCAAAAAAATTAAGTGGCGACTCTTTTCTAAGTATTTTCTCAAATTGTTTTATACTTAGAACATTTCAAAAAGTGATTTTTCTAAAAGATAGTCAAAATACGGCATAACAATATCTCTTATATTTTGTTGACTAGTTGTATATTATACTTGTTATTTATTCATTATTTGTTTAAATTGTATATATAAACTGTCATTGCATTCATGACATTTTTTCAGCATGTATGTATAGTATATTAAAGAACGATTTTGTGGAATCGCAACCAGACTTTTTTATACTCAACCCTTTTCTGGAATGATTGGCAATTTATTGGTTCGTCATGCGTCCAATGATTGTCGTGAGTCTCAGCCTAAGTTGTCTGCTTGGGTTCCCGGTCTTTTAAAGCCACTCTTAGTCAACTAGCGTAGAGCGAAATTAAATCCTGAATTTAGCGCATTTTGAACTAAGTCGACCTAACACCCAAGGCGTGTTGGGCCCATTAGAAGCCCACATTGTGTCTATTTGGCCCATTGGTCAATAAATGACAATCATGCGTATGTGTTTAAATTTGATGGATGTATACGTCATTTGACAAAACAATGTTCTTTGGGTTAAGGAGTTTAATAGTTTGTTCGAGTCGTAGAAGGATGGAGTTATCATTTCATCCAAAAACGTGGACATCTGGAGATGACAAGAAATCAAACAGAAGGACCGCCCATAAAAGCATAGCTTAGTATGGTACCCTTGGGTGTGACTGATTATTTGTATCCCGTTTTCCCTATTGTGTATCCTCATTCAATTTTATTCATAAAGTTTGTATAAATTTGGATTTTGGGACAATGTTGTCAAATGGCTTAATACATCCTTCAGATTGGTAGGATTACCCTTGACACAAAAGGGTCACATATTTATATAGGACGTGTAATAACTATTTGTATAATATGTATTATAATTGAGTTTGTCTTCAATCAAAGTAGTGCTTATCTGTTTAATAATTAATTTCTTGTGTGATATTTTGCATTATTCATTATGAAAACAATCTAGCATTTTTACTGTTTGAGTTTTTTTTCCTATTAATCGAGATGTTGATTTATTTCCAAATTTAGAAGTCATTATTCATCCGAAGTTGCAAGAGAAAAGAGGACTTGCGAAATCTGAGTCTTTGTATTTCACAAGACAGTAGTATCAAGTTAGAAAGATAAATCAGGGGAGTCTTTGACTATAAGATCACACTCATTTTTTTATTATTATTTTGCATGTTGGCCCTGCTTTCACATATTTCTCTTCTCTTTTTTTTTCCAGGAAAACCGTCCCCGACAACATTCGGGGATGGTCATAACAATTTGTGGTACTCGTAGATAATTGGGAGAAAACACAATACCAAAAGACATTCAAAAAGAATATACGACAACAGGTGGTTACTATGAGAAAAAAAAAACTAAAATGGGAGACCATATTCAACATGTAGTACAAAGGTCGACAGTTAAAGAGGATACAAGGAATCGCTCCGAATTTGTCTAAATTTTAAAATTGTTCAACGCCATATCTGAGCGAACTTCGCGAACCTGATTCTCATCTCGGTGAGATACATAGGCAGCCCTTCTTGGGTTCGGTATTATTTTTTCCAAAAGTAAAAAATAAAGAATTATCATAGTTTGTGCATACTTTCAAAGGCATATTTGCACGAACTACGCGAACCTAATTCTCATCTCGATGAGATACGTAGGCAGCCCTTCTTGGGTTCGATATTCATTCTTTAAAAAAAACGTTTGTACATATTAAAAGAGTCATGTCTTCAGCTCAAATGGGACCAATGCAGTTAGGGCCATGTAAAAACATTCGATGTGATGAAGGGGACTGACATTGTGGTATACCATAGTTTCTTTTGGTACCTCTCATTTATATTGTTGAGATGCTTGAAAATTCTCTTGCATGCATTCAAAATAAGAATAAAACCAACCTCATGTTTTCATCTGCATTATGTGGTGAGCTTTTAGATCGAAATTCAATTGCATTGCACTGTTGATCTAGAACTTGGCCTGAATGTTTTTCGAGGCAAAATCTTGAGTATTGTTTGGGTTGAGAAAGGATTGTAGCCTTTTTGACCCGATTGTGCCTTTCAAAACCTACCAAATGACATTAATCCCTAGTTTTCCACACTTTGAGCTTGAATCCTTTTCTTTGGACAACCACATCTTAGCCATTATCCTTCTGAGTGTGTACATGCATTATCCCTCTTTTGGCCCAACCTTCTTGAGTGCACCAAGAGTGTGTAAATTATAAGAGAAGATCCATATTTGAAGTTGCAAAAGGCAAAAAATACAAAGTCTCCCAAAGTCGAGGAAGTAAAAAAAGAAACTCCTAGAAAAAGAATAAAAAAAAAGTAAGGCGGAAAGAAATAAAGAAAGACAAAAATACCTCTACAAAGTCAATGAAAGAGAAGGACAAAACTCCAACAAAAGAGGGGAAAACTTCAAAACAAAGGGGTGAAAAAGGAAAAGCTCCAACAAATAAATTTCAAAGGAAGTCGAAAAAAAAAGGGGCCAACGAAGAGGATCAAACGTCAAAGGTGTATCAAACATGAAAAGCACAAATCCAGTGTGACGCTCAAGGAGGAATTAAGTCACTCTTATTCATTCTACCCGTCCCTAAACCTACATTACAAGTCAATAACAAGTCCTACATCATCTCATTCTAAATGTTCTCACATTATTGGAGATTTACATAAGGGTCAAGCATATGGTATCACAGTTGCATACATTGAACATTCTTGTGAGTGTGAGTGCACTTCAAAAAAAGTCCTCAAATAATATGTTTCAAATATGTGTGAAATATGACTTTTCTTTTTGTGAGGGCACTTGAAAATTGAGGATTGGTGTAATTCAAAAACTTTGTTTGAAGCAAGGTTAAAAAATCTTGTTGATACTTAAGTATGTTTGAGGTACCACTTGAAGTTGTAGGAGTTACCTTGAATTCAATCTTAGTTTTAAAAAAAAAAATTTACATGCGATCCTAACTCCTGGTACCAATTGTAGCCAAGATTTGACTGTCTCTTTATATTTTTTATACTTCAAAAAAAAAGGGGGAAAACACCCACTCGTACATATTTTCCAAAATATTTTGTAAAAAAATTATGTCCATTAAAATAAAAAGATTTTGCCATTCATTTTTGGGTTGTTCATTGTAAAATGTGTCATTAGGTTAATCATGTCAGTGTGAGACGCCTATTTTACTTCATTGGGTTGTTCGTTCCAAAATGTAATATATCTTGTCTTTAAGGTTCGAATATCGCGGGGAATATTATTTTTCTATTTCATCATGTTCATATTGTGCATTTTCTAATGATGATTTAGTCTCAGATTCTTTGCAGTATTCATCATCTACAGGATTGGAACTATATTTGACATGATTCCTGGCTCAACATGGTATGTAGGCGCTACGACCGCTCGGTCATATACCTAGTGTGATTTTTTTTTCTATTTATAATAAAAATTGGGACAGAAATTTTAAAAATATCTCAAAAATTCACAATAAAAGGACTATCTCCAGCAAGTCAAGATTGGAGATCATTTTGAGATTTGCCAAAAGTTCTAGCTGGGGCAGAATTTTTGAGGAAGGCCTAAAAAATTCCAACGAGTTCTGTCAGAAGCTTGATACTCAACTTCAAATGATGCATCACCGCTTGAAGTTCAAAGTCAATTTGTAAATCTTCAGCATTATCATCGAGTCATCCACCTTGTTACAGTGGACAATCACGAGCCATCTACCTCGTTACAATGGACAATCATTGAATCATCCACCTCGTTACAGTGGGCAATCATCGATCCATCCACCTCATTATAGTTGGACAATCATCGAGCCATCCACTTCGTTATAGTGGACAATTATTGAGTTATCCTTCATTTGTACTTTTCATTGCATTTTCATTCGCCGAGAAGGCCATTACATTTGAGTCGCATCTATTCGGAGGAAAGGAAGTGCACCATATTTATTCAACGTTCAAATAGGTGAAAACTTGCGTTGAAAGATATTTGCATTTAAGTCACATCTATTCGGAGGTGAAGGATGTGTACTATATCTATTCAACGTTCAAGTCGATGGAAACTTGCGTTGAAAGATATTTGCATTTAAGTCGCATCTATTCGGAGGTAAAGGATGTGCACCATATCTACTCAATGTTCAAATCGATGGAAACTTGCGTTGAAAGATATTTACATTTAAGTTGTATTTATTCAGAGGTGAAGGATGCGCACTATATCTATTCAACGATCAAGTCGAAGGAAACTTGCGTTAAAAGATATTTGCATTTAAGTCGCATCTATTTGGAGGTGAATGATGTGCACCTTATCGTTTCAATGTTCAAGTCGAAGGAAACCTGCGTTGAAAGATATTTGCATTTAAGTCGCATTTATTCGTAGGTGAAGGATGCGAACCATATCTATTCAATGTTCAAGTCGAAGGAATTTGCGTACAAAGATATTTGTATTTACGTCGCATCTATTTGGAGGTGAAGAATGCGCAACATATCTATTCAACGTTCAAGTCGGTGGAAACTTGCGTTGAAAGATATTTGCATTTAAGTCACATCAAGTCGATGGAGACTTGCGTTGAAAGATATTTGTATTTAAGTCACATCAAGTCGGAGAAGACTTGCGTTGAAAGATATTTGCATTTAAGTCGCATCTATTCGGAGGTGAAGGATGCGCACCATATCTATTCCACGTTCAAGTTGGTGGAGACTTGCGCTGAAAGATATTTGCATTTAAGTCACATATATTCGGAGGTGAAGGATGTGCACCTTATCTACTCACATTCAAGTCGGTGGAGACTTGCGTTGAAAGATATTTGCATTTAAGCCACATCTATTTGAAGGTGAAGGATGTGCACCTTATCTATTCGCGTTCAAGTGGGTGGAGACTTGCGTTTAAAGATATTTACATTTAAATCGCATCTATTCGGAAGTGAAGGATATGCACCTTATCAATTCACGTTTAAGTCGGTGGAGACTTACGTTGAAATATATTTGCATTTAAGTCACATCTATGCGGAGGTGAAATATGTGCACCATATTTATTCAACGTTCAAGTCGGAGGAGACTTGCGTTGAAAGAATTTTTATTCGTCCTACCGATGAACATAGATTCAAAATCCTACCGATGGATCATCTTTTTCTCATTCGTCCTACCGATGGACATACATTCAAAATCCTACCGATGGATCATCATCTTCATTCGTCCTACAGATGGACATGCATTTTTATCCTACCAATGGATCATCTTCATATGTCGTATCGTAAGAGATGCTACCCTTTTCCCTGTAATTTTGTCTCTACTAAAGAGTTTCATCTTTGTTTTTTCGAGAACATCCAAGAGGATGTATTCTCAGTTGAGCCACAAGTGCGAACTACTTCAACAAGGACGCAACACAACGTGGAACCTTTCGGAGGCAAGTCCGGGATCGACTTCCACCACATTCCAACCACACTTTTATATAAAGGTCATGTGTTCGGCCAAAATTGGGTTTGTCAATTTTCGTTGTCCACGATTTCTTTCATCAATCATATCCAACGAAAGGGACAACTGTTGACACCTAATTTTGGCCTAACATTTTCAAAATTCGTACCTTTTAAGTTTTATTTATTTAATAGTTTAAAATACATTTTTTATAATTTTGAATAAGTTTATCGATAACTATCCTTATTTGTCAAAATTTAGAATTTAATTTTATCAAATAATTTTAATTACATTATTTTTTGTCAAAACCAGTTGACTACGTTCAAATATTTATTCATTTCGATTAAATCATTAGTTCTGATAAATTGCATTTTTTACATGTCATTAACTACGTTCATTATACTTTTTAATAATCATTTTATTTGTTACATTTGTTAATATTAATTTTGATATTTTGCACAGTTTAGAAATTCATTCGAATATGGATAAGATTTCATGCATAGATATTTTTAAAGGCTAGTGATTTTGGCGCACGATTTTAAAAGAATGGCACTGTACTATAGGTAATTTTTTATTTTCTATATAGACAATGGCTTATTGATTAGGTCAAGGGTGATGGATAATATTTTTTTTACATTGGGAGATACAATTTTCCAAATAGAAAAAACCCTAATTTTTTCCTCTCCCATTTTCCTCCCATAGCCAGCACCACCAAAACCTCACTGAAATAGCCGACCAAATGACCCCCTTTCCCGACCAACAGATCCAAAACCCCAACCCATTTTTCCGACGACCTCGACCCCGAAACACATATAACCACCTCAGAAACAACCAACAATTCAGACCCATCCCCTTTCCCCTTTCAATTTTATATTTGTTTTGCAGGTATATGAGCTCCAACCACCACGAAGCTGCAAGCTCCGAACTCCAAACAGAATAGCCACGACACTGTCAAGCTCATTTCTGAAGAATCGCAATGGGTCTGAAAGAGTTCGAATCTTCATCCACGAGATCCAACCGACCTAAACAACACATATCTCCAGCAAACAGTCAAGAATAACAATTGCCAAACAATCACACACTAAAAAATACCAACAAACTCCATCTTCAATAATGGTAAACATTTGGATGTAGATTTTTAATTTTATTTTGTGTTTGGATTAATACTTATGCTCTATCTTTTCTCATTTTTAATGGTCTTGTATTTTGATTTTTGAAGCAGCCGTATTTTTGTCAAAATCCTTGATTGTTATTCATCTTCTGTATCTTGTTATGATAGGTGTTTAGCTTTATTTACTTTGATGTTTTATTTTTGTTCATATTTAGTTGTTGTTGATGTTTTTTATTTGTTTATTTATTTTTTATGCCTTCCAAAATGCTTCCAGGAAGCTCCATTAATATTATTTTAATCTAGTTATGTGGTTACTTTATTATTATTATTATTGTTTTGTTGTTTGTTATCATTTAAGTATTTATATATATTATTTTATTTCATATTTGATTCTTTCATGCATAATTGTGATGGTGTCTTAGTGTTAATTTTTTTTTAAAATTTTGATGCCACTATTTCTATGGTTTCTTTCTAACCATGATTATTAATTGTTATTTAAGTTTAATTATTTTAATTGTTTGTTAAAGACATTTGATTATTTTCGTTCATTTGAATATATTCCATTAGTAATTTAGTTTAATTTTTTTAGTCGTATGTTTACTATTTAACTGTTACTTTTAATATTGGTTAGTCATTTCTATTGTTAATATTAATTTAACCAAGAATTCTTTAATGTTTTATTGGATATTACATTCTTAAATTTGGTTTGTTTTGTTTTGTTCCATTTCTAAAGAAATTTAGATACATTATCTGTCAGATTTGGCCAATGAAGAAATTACCGTCGATTTCCAAGGCCTCCCGTATTAATAAGACGAATTTTTATTTTTTAAGTTATTGTTTAATTCATTTATTTTTATTCATACTTATTTATTATTAATACTTTTAATAAGTGTCATTACAGGTTCCTGGAGCTGCTTCCCATTGAAGCTATTCGAACAAAGTTCGAACAATATTTTGATTCATTATCATATATTATTGACGATAGGCAAATCTAGGTTGTTTCTTATATTTTATTTTTTTTATTACTTGTATATATTGTATGTTTTATTTTATTTGTATGTTATTTTTATCTCCTCCTCAATTTGAAAAAATGAACTCAGTCGAGATCCACAATTGTGAATTTCGAAGGATGCCTAACACCTTCCCTTCGAAATAACTTGAACCCCTTACCTAGAATCTAATGGTTTCGTAGATCATTTAATTGGTTTCCTAGTTTTTCCTAAAATTAGGTGGCGACTCCTTTTAAAATTCGTTTATTTTTAAAATTCTTTTAAATTGAATTAATTGATTAATTTTTGAGTCACTGCGACGTTTCGCCCTATTTGAATAAAGTAGTGATGTAAACATCAAGCATGTAAGTCATGTATCTGGGAGGAACAACAATAAAAGAAGGGCTTTCGATTTTGATCTTGCAACTATTTTCCAAATATATATATATATATATATATAAGAATCAGTTTTATAGAAGAAAGATTATATGTATGTCCAATCTCTAGTGGTCCCTTTGTTATAATACCAAACTTGTTCTTGGTCTACAATTAATTAACATAACACATAATCAGACCTAAATGGCCTAAATATATTTGGATTATGAATCTCAGACTAATTTCAAGATAATTCTATCCAAACCAAGATTTTTCCTTTATACCAACTTGAATCCTCCCCTAAAGTGATCACCATAGATTCTAAGACTTAAAAATCAAATTTCTAACTTGGGGGAGTAATTTACTGAACTTTACCAATGATTTCGATGGAAAACGAATGAAAATTGATCTAGGT
Organism: Solanum acaule; assembly: GCA_036250505.1. Lineage (NCBI taxonomy): Eukaryota > Viridiplantae > Streptophyta > Magnoliopsida > Solanales > Solanaceae > Solanum > Solanum acaule. The sequence continues at coordinate 5,416 of JAJOOR010025884.1, read as the reverse complement.
CGCCTCTACACTTCCCCAAAACGTTCTTGGTTGATTATGAGCTATCTTGAAGAGTTTTCTGCATTTTTTACAACTTACCCACCATATCGGTTCAATCTTGCTATAGCAGCGGGTTGTTGCAGAATCTGTCACTATTATGAAAATTAATTTAGGCCGCTTGCAATACGTCTCCCTCTATAACGACTTGCACGAGACAAAACCTTAGAAGTCACAACACATCTTCAAACCTTAATAGTCCAAACAAATCCTTTCACGGCAAGTCGTTAATAATATTTGAGAAGTTCTATTGTACATAGAAAATATTTGGAAAATTTATTTAAAAAAACAAAAAAAAAACTGTTCTTTTGGACCTATATTAATAGAGAATAGAAAGAGCAAATATTCAACTACAACATCTATTGAGTAGAGGTGTATATTTTGTTTATTCCTACTATCATCATTGGTAAGAAATTGCTAGCTCGTTTATTGAAACTGCAATATTTAGTTTGTACATATTAGGGTGGCAATTAAGTGGGTTGGGTCAAAATTTGGGCCAATCTAATCTAATCTAATTAAGGGTGGTAATTACATATTAAATTTTAAAATTATGGAATTTATGTAAATTATATTTGTATTGGTTAACACGGGTCAGATAATGAGTTATATATCGGGTCAAGACCCACTTCAATTTAATTTTTTATTAAACTTAATTGTTTAACTATTTTAAACTATTTTCATACCTTATAAAAAAAAATTCTTTATTATGGATATATATAGGAACCCATATATATAAAACATATCAAATTGAATTTTTTTTTAGAGTTTTTAGAAAGATTTTGACAAGATTTCTCATGAGCTAATTCGAGTTATATATCAACCCAATTTTGATGGGTTGAAATGAATTGAGCTAATGAATAGAAAGGTTAATAACATGTCCAAACTTAAATGAATTAAACAAATTTAGTGGATTGAGTATGATTTTACTACCCTACCTAGAGCTGTCAATATGGGCTGGCCCACCCCATCCGGGCTAATCCACACAGGCTTTAAAATTTTACGGATCAGGCCAGGCTAGCCCATTTTTGGTGTGGGCCGGAAAATGGCCGACCCAGCCCACAAGTACGCGAGCTATGGGCTTTTCCGGGCCAGCCTCTTTTCTTAAAAGTATATTTCTTTTATAATTTTTAAATTAAATTATAATGTAAAAATATTATCATAAATATCGACAAGACAATATTACATGGTGTCAGTGTTACTACTTGTTAATCAATTCCACAAATAAAATTATCTTTATAATATCTATTAAGTTTGATTTCAAGTAAAATCATAAATAGGTAAATAGAAATATTAACCTAACTGTTTTCTAATGATCATAATAAAACACAATATTTCATAGGCTGCATCCTATGTAGTGATTCCCTAGAAATTTTAGGGAATTTTTATTTTATGTAGTACATATTTTATAAACATAATTTATATTTAAATTGTAATATTTCAGACTTTAAAAATATTTTAAGTTTAGACTATTCTATTTTTAATAATCTATTTTATTTTTATTTTTTAATTAATTTTTATTTGGCCCACGGGACGGCCCTATGCATATTTTTCAAGCCTCACAAATCGATAGGCTTTTTCTGGCCGGGCTAAAAAGTCTCTTTTTTAAATGGGCTCCAAAAATTATAGCTCAGCCCTATCAAATTATGAGTTAGACCAGGCCAGCCCAATGGATCTAGCCCATATTTACGGCTCTAACCCTACCTATGCATCTATGTATATTTAGATCGTTTCGTTGCAAGAGTTTGATGACTTTATTTAGTTATGTTATTTAGCGATAAAAGGAAATTTCTTTAATTTGCATAGAATTCATTCATTTAAATTGTTGGGTTTATCTATTTGTGGAGTCCTTCCATGTTAAATAAATAAATTAAACCTAAATGTTATAACTGGAAGATATTAGAGAGTTGTATTAGTTTGCATGGTGTTTTGTGCAATTTTGCTCACCCATTCTTGCTCTCATTTTCTATTTGCTGGCACGTCTTTATATGCCTATTATTTAGCTTATTATCAATAGAAAATTATCAAAATATCTTAAACTATATGAAATAGAATAAAATGTCATTTGTTTATAATTTGGTTTTAAAATATCTTTATTATTACTTTAGCTGAAAAATGTTTTTTTTTTCTAATAAATACATTGTCTTATCTTTTTAAAATAAATTCTTTTCCTAGTAAAAATATTATGATCCATCATTGATTTTCTTTTATATATAAGATCATAATTCTTCATCAATAATTTTTAATTTAGCTAACGATAAAACTTTTTTTTTAAAATATATTTTTCGAATTGAAGAAAAATGAGAACTCATTAATATAAATCTTAGATATCAAAACTATAATGCCATAAAATACGAAAGATCATTACATTGCTTCAATTGAGTTATCGTCGACCCTTTTTATACTACCTTTGAAATCAAGAAATATATTAATAATTGTTTATCCTACTTTAATTACGAAAAGATTGAGAAATAAAAATAAGTTTTATTTTATTAGGAGTTTTATATTTCAATTGTTATTTTCGTGAAAATTAATGATAAATTTATCATAATCTTATATATCTGACCTATATTATCGATTTAAAAAGTACTATATGCAATATTTCTATTTTAATGGATAAAAAGAGATTAAGGGAAAAAAAATCCACTTTTATTTTAGCTAAAGAAGTTTAAGAGGAAAAAAGTGCTTTCAAAATAATATGTTATTATAAATATAAAGTGTTCAAAAAAGAAAACAAATAATAAGTTTATAGGAAAAGGGGATTTTGACCGAAAAATATTAACGGTGGTGGATTTTTGGACTGAAATATTAATGATAAAGATATTTTTAGACCGAACTGTTAACGAATAACATTTTTATTCAATTTTCCATAATTTAAGGATTTTTTTTTACCCTTTTTCGTCACAATCAAAAGTTGCATTATGACATATATTTAAAGGACCAAAATAGGAGTATTTAATTAATAAATATTTATTCAACATTGATATACACAAGCACAAATGCTCGGTCCATTAAATTGAGGTGCACAAGTTGCTCCATTTCCACCTCCAAATAAATGTTTACATGCAGGCAAGCAATCTGGTTCTGGATTATCATTCTTGCAAATCATCTCATGCACCTCTTTGTAACAAATTTTCCCTTCCACTCTCCCAACATTTTCATCAACTGCAAAAAAAAAAAAAACTTAATCAAGCTGTCATAGTTGTTGTTGTATAGTAGTCAATGAAATAGTTCGGTGAAATCAGATTCAAATTCTAACAGAGATAAAATATTAGGGGAAATTAAAAAGCAGTATCTCAAAAGAAAAGTGGACGTATAGATTTAAATTACCAAGGATGAGGGAAACATAAAAAAGAATACAACACAAGGATGCTAAAGACTTTGCCATATATAATTTTGGTTATAATTATTGGATTTGCTAACGTTACGTTTTTACAGCAAATGTTATATTACCGGTGTTTACTATTTAAGGAAAAACTTTGATTGTAATTAGATCTCGTCAATAAATATCTAAACAAGGTATGTGTTTATAATGTTACAGATAAATCTTATATTTTATCACAAACACATCTTGTATATTTAGTCAACGCTCAATAATCAACTCCAGGTTTGACATCTTCTTAATCCCTTTATTAGAATTTTGGATTCTGCAATTTAGTGCAATTTACTAATTAATAATCTGTAAATATCACTAATCTTTTCTGTTGCGCGCTTCATGCAAAATGAATTACATTTTACAAATATAAACTAAATTGGTTATTGTGTGCTTTTTGAAATCCATTGACTTGAGTTGATGGTGAGGAAATTACGTCTAGTATCTCCTAAAGCGTTTGATCTTAAATTTGTGTCCTTTTGAATAAAATCTTTAGTAAATGGCTTTTACTAGAAAAAAATTGTTGGGAAGAATTTATGTTGCCTATCAAGCAAGTTTTAACGTTTGCCTATAAGGCAACACTTGTGGTCTATTGAACGGATTCATTGTCTTGAAATATCATGAATGTCTATCTCTTGGGCGAAAGTTAAAATTTATATTTGATAGCCAACATACCTAAGTTTTAACTTTTGCATGTAAAATGGAACTTCTGGGCAATTGAACAGGTTCACAGTCTTGAAACATCCTAAACATTTGCCTTATGGACAAATGATAGAACTTAATATGCCTGATGGCAACATAAGAAGTTCTAATCTAAGGTAAAACTTCTAGTTGATTGAGTAAGTTCACTCTCTTAAAAATATCCTGAACATTAGCTTTGTGGACAAAAGTTAAAACTTATGTTTGATGGGCAACATACCTAAGTTCTAACTTTTACCTATAATGCAGAATTTCTAGTCAATTGGACAGGTTCACTGTCTTAAACTATCATGAACTTGTGTCTTACGGGTCAAAGTTAGAATTTTTTTAAGCAAATCCTATTTTATAAGGGGTCAAGAAATCAATACGACCCCTTACGAAGATCATTTTTATTAGACTTTTTTTTCACGGGGAGACAAAATGTCAAGACCAATCTATTTTACAGCCATTTCTAAACTTGAACCATTGACGATTGCTTGAATTTCAGCCCAATAAAACAAGAACTTAAACCTCAACAATAATGCTTAGGGGACATTGTGCAGAATATCAAATATTTAAATCATATTCAATACTATAGTTACTGTTTAGAGAAATTCTAATTCGTAGCTATAGCTTCGCACAATCTTGTTATTCGCCTGATTTGTATATTTGTTTGATTTGTATAAATTCGGAATTAAAAATTTCGGTTCCTGATTGTATAAATTCAAAATTTATATATGCTTATCCTAGATATGTGTATACGATTTATGACAGACTCATAATAAATTACTCCGTTTGTATATTGGCAAGCGTAATATACCAACGGAGTTTTGAAAATATCCTAAATATATAAATACAAAATTTGTATATACTTATCCTATTTGTATATTTGCAAACGAAATATACAAACATGCAGATATATACAACTGCAACCTCTATAGCAAATGGAACTATAGCGATGAAGCGCATTTATCAAACTATAGTTATAGAGGATTATTATAACTATTATATTTGCTATTTCTGAAATTTTATCTAATACTTATTGAGTTTCTAGTTGATGTTCCACTTTGGGCTTGTTAATTAGTAGGAAAAAGTCCACCAACTCTATTTGTCATTTCGGACATCATACATTCTGGCCCATTGGACTTGTTTCTGCTATACCTTGAATCTGGCCCATTGGACTTGTATCTGCTGTACCTTGAATCTGGCCCATTGGACCCTAAAATTCTCACATAGCCCGATAGCCGATTTGATACCTATTATAATTTGAAAAAATAGCCACTATCATAAAATTACACTAATAACCGTAATAATGACCAAGAAGTATAAAAA
>JAJOOR010025883.1:0-11193 GCA_036250505.1 Solanum acaule | reverse complement strand
CCATGTGATGCAAGTTGATGAGCAATCTCAAATCCAATCCCTCTATTTGCACCCGTCACAACAGCAATTGTTTCAGATGACCACCATCTATAAATCATCATGCAAACACACGATCAGCATTATGCTCAAAATCAAAATCCACATGAAAAGTAAACCGCGGACAAATATAACCATCCATTAGAAATCTAGGACGGGCTCTATGAGTTCAACTGAAATCATTGCATCTAATTAAAATTATACACACATATACATAAAAAAAGATCAGATCAAGATTCACCTTTGCTCGAGAAGCTAAGATGAATCTAATTTTAAAAAAAAAGGTAAATGTAAAAAAGAAGAGACCTTTGGTGATCAGAATAGGGAATAGTACGTAGAAGGGAGATTTCTTGGCGTCTTTTCTCTTTTTTTTCCTTTGCCCTTTCCTTTTTATCCATTATTATTACTATTATTAATTTCAATTTGGATTCTGCTTCCAATAAATTAAGTTGTATCTATCTATTTTGCAGCTGCATTAATTCATTCACTAATTTGGGAAAATTGTTAGAGAGAAAGAAAGGTAGCTAGGAGAAGAGATGTAACAGAAACACCGAAATTCTTCCGATATATTTGGAGCAATCCTACAGCGTTCGTTTCAACAATATTCATTGGTTCTAAATGAAACAAAAATAATGTTTGAAGGCTATTTTCTAAATTTGGTGACCATTTAAGAAATTAACTCAAAATAAATAAATATATATACTAGTATTTAGTGTGTCTCATTTTATCTCATATTATTATTATTATCAAATGAAATTTGTATTGCAAATGTTGAATTTTATCATATTTACTTCGAGAATTTGCTCGAGTTATAAAGGCATTAAGGCCTCGTTTGTTTTATCAAATTAATAGTATTTCTTTTATAAGTTTATCTATTATTTCAATTCTTTATTTACTTTTACGCCTCGTTGAATAATATAAAAATTGAGGCAATGGTATCTATTTATAGACATTTGTACTTTTGGCCTTACCTTATACTATGATGGTGTTTAGTTTTTATCTTAAATAACTTTTTTGCAGAACATAAGTTTATATTTTCACATCATAATATCTCACAAGTTATCCTCAGTATAAAACTTATGTCCCTCCAGACAAATGTTTGATAACTAAAAATAAAAATTAAAGACTTAACCATTTGAAGAATAAAATTAAAAATCAGTACATTTATAAAGCAAATCGTGCAATAAAATTGTCTACTTTTCTTTTTCTGTTTAATTTGGGATCAAATTCGGGTTGAATTATACCCGAATAAAAAAGTGTGCACAGACGGGTATAGTGGATGCCAAGACGCCACGCCTCGTATTTCATTAGGCAAAAACCGCATGTTAAACCCCAATCGAGATCAAATTTGAAGTTTCCATTGATCCTCAATAGAGCTTAATTAGTTGCTTGCTGCAGAGAAAAAATGGCGAATTTCCGAAGGGCACTTCTCTTCACCATTCCTCGAATCATCAATTCCTCTAAAACAGCATCTGTTGCAACCTCCACACTCCAGTCTCACAATCTCTACAGGTACAATAATCTACCTTTGTCTTACCCACTGTATGTTTGTTATGTGTTGAAAATATCTTTTTTGTATGCTCAATTAGGCCTTTGGCTGGAACATTTTCGCGTTTCATTTCTTCCAATGAGACTTCATCGCCGATGAATATCGATCTTTCCGATGAAGAGAGCAAAAGACGTTTGTTTAACAGGTGAATTTGAAGTTTTTTTTTTATTATTTGACACTCTGGGTTATATGGTCCTCTGGGCGGCGGACCGGTTCATGATATCTTATTGGTGTTTTTATTTTGTATATATAGGCTTATTTATCGTAGTAAACAAAGAGGATACCTGGAACTAGACCTTGTTCTTGGTAAATGGGTGGAGGAACATATACAATCCATGGACGAAAATGGAATTAAGTCCCTTGTTCATGTCCTTGACCTGGTAAATTTTTTTTAATATATATTTTCATTATAATTCTGTTTTCGATTTCGCTATCTATATGGACTTTATAATCTTGTATGTCAATAATTAGATATCATAACTTTTGCTGCTCTAGTTTGTACAAGGAGTCTAGGATCTTGTTATGTTTTGCTGTTCCCTTTTTTCGGTTTTAGAAGGTATCAAGTATTTGAGGTGAGTAATCTAGAAATTTCTGCTATGTTATTCTTAGCCTAGTATGAAATCTTCTAGTGAACCTTAACCCTAAAGTTCAACCAAGATGTAGAATTGTCAGTGATCACTCTGAACAAAATATATCGGAAGTCCTCCATCAGTTGATTCTCTATTTCATCAATATGCTGTTTCCAACTTCTTTTGATATGAATCTATTGTATCTCAATTTAAGCTCAATGAAACCACATTCTGCAGCTCAGTTTAACACATGCTCAAACTGGTGCTTGATTTTTCAAGCCTGATCTTCAGAAATCTAGATGATTAAATCTGAAAAACTACAATGAGACAAAAATTGTTAATTCAACTTTGTATATGTCATGTATATTATCTCTTAAAGGGAAATTAGGCAAGCTTCTGCGTACATTAAGAATCAACGATAACCAAGACTTGTAATAGCCTAGTTGTATTGGTTGGAGTCTGCCACAATAGGTGTCTGCAGTTCTCACTGTCTTTTCCCTTTCCTAGTCCCGTCAGATGAGAGACTAAGACTCCTGCAAATAAATTGGCGCTTTCTTACTCTCTGTATTGAACCTCAGTGGTTATAACTTCTTCATGTTCGACTTGGGATCAAATGATATGACTCTCATCGATTTTTTTGTTGCTTGCTAGCACTTCCTTGGTCATTGATGAATTACATTCTTGTTCTGAAGAGTAGGCATTTCTTTGTTGGTTCGTGGTTGAAAAATTAAGCTTTGCAAACTTCTAAGAAAGTAGCAGCAGAACAGAGTAAAGCACCAAGGTCAAATTATATGGGTTTTAAACTGATTTAACAGCTTATCTAAACATGCACATTATGAGATCATTATTTTTTTTTTTACCAAAACTAACTGGAGGATGTAACCTACTACTTTTTAGGATTGTTTGGGATGTTTTTTATTTAACGTGAATATAGAATGATGTGGGTTGGGTTTGGGATATAGTTAAGGGATACTTTTGGCCATTTACTCTCATTTTTACTGTGCTCAAAGGATGTATATTGATTAGTAAGTTTTGATTTTATTTTTTTTACTTGAGTAGACTGAACGGAATTGTGCAGTAATTTCATCAAGTTCAGTATTGGCGATTTTACTGTTGGTGCATCTATTTCATTTTATAGGATAACATGTCCACCTTCTTTATTTCTTATTATTACTTTTTTTCCTGAATGTGAGGACGGTGGGGTTAAGTCAGAAGAAGGGTAAGCTTGGCTTCAGGGTTTAGGAGAAGCAAGCATAATTTTGGGGAGGTGGATCCTTGACTATTTGAGCTAATGCCTTGGGCTAACATGAGTGTTTTGCTTCTTGGTGTTTTTAGTTTTAGTAAACGATAGTCGCCCCTCCCCTGCATAAACTTTTACTGGTACTTTTAACTGCTTAAGCAACATTGGGCTTAATCTTTCTTATTACTATTACTTACGAAGGAAAGTACTGTACCATGTGAGTATTTACTTCTTTTTGTGTTCCTACTCTGCCCACCCCCCACTCACCCCTAATTAAGAGAGTAAAATATTATGTTATGCATATATCTTATAGCATGTAAGAATTGGGTAGTTGGATGTATGAGTTCCTACTTATTTTTTGTGGCCGAATTTGGACTCAAAATCCTCCCCCTTCACCCCAGGGAACTCAGAAACATGTTAGGTAAAGGAAAACCAAAAAGTTAAGGAGTGTAAGATTAAGGCATACAAAAGGAAGGCAGGAGAAAAAGGATTAGATTAAGAGGTGGGAAGGTTGGTTGGGGATTAGAATGTGACCAGTCCAGTCTGATATATTCAGCAATCATAGAATATATGCACCACATTGACTTGACATTAACAATCATCAGAATATAAAAGTTCAATTTTTGTTCAAATGCCACAATTTGCAATGCAATGTTTACAATTGTATTCTCTCTGTGATTCTTCCGATGATGGTTGTCTCATCCTTTTCCATCAGTTAATATCTTTCTCAACCCTCTTTGTCTTGCCCCACTCCCTCCTCCAACAAAATAATGAAAGAAAAACAAACGCAAATAATCTGTTTATATGGAGTAGAATGGTCGTAGCTGGTCAAATCTCCTTTGTGAAGATTAACTAGAGCCGTCTTATTCAGTTTATTCTATTTATGTCTGTAGGAGAATCCAGATTTGTGGAAGTGGCTGACTGGTCAGGAGCAACCCCCAGATGCAATAAGCACAAATCCTGTGAGCCTTGGAACCTTGTAGAATTGATTACTTTATTCGATTGGTTTATTTGAATATATAATTTATCTTATTAGTACTTGCGGTGTAGGTGTTTTCTTCTGTGCGTGAAAAGGTTATGAACAACCTTAACAATCATACTTCTCCCGATACTCGTGCTGTTCCAGGAAAACCTTGGGTGAGAGGGTGGGATGATATCAAGAAAGGCCGAGATGCACCTATAGCTGGGAACCAGTAGTTATTTTTCTGCTTGAAGATGTCAAAGAACAACTTATTTGTAGTCTTGTATAGGGCCTCGTTATTACTAAGTATGTTTTTTACTTAATAAATAATAGGATCTCAGTTCTGTTTGAATAAGGCCTCAGTAATGTGATGTTAGATGCTGAGTGCTAGCCTGACCTTCACCCATATTCTTATTGCTAGCCTATGATAAAACCTTTGATCTAAAAGCATTTCTTTGGTTAGCTTATGTAATTGCTACATAACTATCACTGGAACATTATAATAGCTTGATTGCTACATAACTATTATTGGAACATTATAATAGCTTGATTGCTACATAACTATTATTGGAATATTATAATAGATTGATTTCCTGTGGTGTATGCCGATTTGTATACGTAGTTAAAAAAGGGGCAATTTAGGATACTAAACTCTCGCTATGTGTTGAGTTCATGGAAAGATCGGATCATAAGAATCTATTGTATGCCATCTTATTTTTGTATTTGTACTAGTTGCTTCAAAATATTAAACAATCAACTAGAAAGTTAACGAAGATTTTTTATTTTGCTTAAAAGTTTTTTTTTTTCTTTTTTTAATCACCCAAATTATTGCTACCTTATCTACCCTTTTTTAATATGAGCCAACAAAAGGTAAAGTCAAAACAAATAGGGATATCCTGTATCTCTGCCTTTGTAGTAAGAGAAATAAAAATGTTGATTTCAGGGAAATCCATTACAATTTCCGCTCTTCTTGTCCTCCTCTTCGCGGCATCTTCCCTGTGCTTAACCGTCAGCATTTCGTCAGAATCCGGCGACCCAATACCTAGTCCATGGCCGGAGCAATTTCATTCGATTCTCTTCATGAACAACAGCAAAGGGAATCTACAGATCGTTGATTTGTGGTACGATTTCCCTAACGGCCGGAACTTCAACATTATCCAAAATCAATTGGGAAAACTCCTTTACGATTTGGAATGGAATAACCACACTTCGTTCTACTACACTCTGGACGCTAACAAGGAGTGCAGGGTCATGCATTTTCCGGTGGGACTCCTTAGACCCACTTGGCTACAAGACGGAAATTATCTGGGACAGAGATATATGGATGGATTTCTCTGCAATGTCTGGGAAAAAGTTGATTTCATTACGTACTACGAAGATGTTGTTACTAAGAGACCTGTTTACTGGGCTTTTTACACAGGTAATGCTTAAATTAGAAGTGTTTGAAGTTTAGCATGTTTTGGAGTGCATTTTGAAATTTACTTTTTAAACAATTTGGCAAAACAGAAAAAATAATTTTCGTGTGATAAACTCAAAGTCAGATGACTTTATGTGAATGAACACAAAGCTGAAATTTACTCATAAGAACATTGTAAATTCAGTAAATTTCAATGATATGTGTAGAATTTGCTCGTACTGTGTCAGTGTATATAACTTTTTTTCCCAATGTATTTCAACATTGGCGTAAATTTGCGTCCTTTGGTGAGACAGAACAGAAGCTATTAACGAAAGAAATTTGGGTTGGTGCAGGTATGATTGCACATGTAATGACATTTGAAGTAGGAAAAGTGCTAGAGGATCCAAATTGGCAAGCCCCTGTTTACTGTTTCAAAGAGGCAAAAGAAGAACAAGAGATATCATCTCCTGTTAGTTTAGTTACTGATAATGAAGTTTCCATTGGCAGAATCATGGGAACAGCTATGGGTGTTTCTTTACTGCTCTAATTCTTGTTGCATTTCCATGTTTGTTCTTTATGATGTTGTTCCTTTGGACCATATGATGAATGAGTAACAACTTATCTGTATTCATGTTTAAACCAAGCCAATAAATGAATGATATATATCTGCACACAGAAATTTAGCAATCAACTTAGAATCATGATTAATTAGTAAATTTACATAATCTAATGTTAACACCCGTTGAAGGGAATTGCCTCTCTATCTCACATGAGGTAAGGATAAAGCTTGCGACTTGAAAAGGCATTTTGCGGGGACTATTGATACCCAATACTCACTTATTGCAACAGCTAGTATAGCTATTTGTGGTGACTAAAGTTGCTGCTAATACATATTATTAATATTAGGGGCACAAAAGTAACTATGAAAACATACTTTTATTGACAACTAATACTAATATTTGCGGCAGACAAAGTTGCCGCTAATAATAACTTGGCAACAAATATGTGTATTCGCGGCGAGCTGCTATACTTATACTAGCAACTAATAAAGTAATTTGCGGCGACTAAGTCATCACTAATGAGTTTTTTTTCCATACGTAAATATGCATGTTGATTTTCGTGAACTTTGTTTGACCTGAAATTTTGTGAGTCTATCAGATACGTCCAAGGAATTAATAGTTACCATGTTCATAATTTATTTTGACGTTTCAATATTTATTCATGAATTGTCTTTTTTCGTGGATATTGATACATATTAATTTTTTAAAATTCATCCTTAGGTGGCACATTTCTTTTCTTTTATGACTAGTGATGTTGCTTTGGCCACACTTTTAGACTTCTTCGAGTGCTTTCATTTTTTGTCGTCTCAACTCTCAAGAGAATTCGACTTTCTTCTATTATGACATTGAGTTTGTTTTTTTCTTAGCAAAGTAGTCATGATGTGATGAAAGACAATTAGTAAAGTGACATCTTTTTTCTTTTTAATAAACGGAGGATTCAACATCATAATTCATAAATACCATTGCCCCTACTTTCGTTACCATAAGAATGCAGTTTGAAATTGAAAGGTCTTTTGAAGACGTGATAGAATTGATGTTCTGAAAATAATAAAGAGTAATTGGCCATTCCAGTTAGGATTTGAGGAATTCGTATGCAAGAGACTTGAATTATGTGAGCCGAAGATCTATTGAAAACAACCTCTCTACCTCATATTAGGTAAGCGTAAAGTTTGCATTCACGCTATCCTCCCAGACACTACTTATGAGTATGTTGTTGACAAATAGTATTCTAATCATACCATGACATCTGTATATTTAGCATACTTAAGACTGTGATTCAAACTCATACTTATCAGGTCTTCTTTTGCATACAACAGTTTGTTTAAACAAAGACGGATTAGCAATTTCATATTTCCATCACTTTAGAAGTGGAATATATAGAATGAATGGATAGAATAAACAATTATACATGGAAGAACTTCAATACAAAATTTAACAATCTCCTTGATATGTTAATCAGAAGATGAAGACATTGTTTCTGTGTCCACTTGAATCTAGGAAGTGTTGTTGACATAGAAGTATAAAGCAGCAAGTGCAACAACTCCAACTCCAATAGCAATAGGCAGAACATTCCTACACCAACGAAGAATCATCGTTGATTAGAATTCAAATTAATTAAGTAAACTGATAGAGAGAAGAGTAAGTATGAAGGATGGAACTTACCCGACAGCCTCGTCTCTCTTTAACTGTTCTTTCCTGGCCTTACGAACCTCTGTGGAATTAGCATCTTTGGTTACCTTAGGTTCATATGCCCTGAATCTTCTTTTTGGAGCTCCACATACTGCAATCATATATCAAACCAAAGTCTTACATATCACTTGGGATCTCGAGAAATAAAGAGGAAAATTCATAGCTAACTGCTAATAGATGCTAATTGAAAAACTTAGCAAGGAACCATCAAGGAGTGTGGTGGGATGATGGGATCCCTATCCCTTAACTAGAAGTCTCAGGAATAGAGAAACCTATGGTAGGGAGAGGTTTCCCTTAAAGAGTTCCACGCAAAGCGAATTTTGATTAGTTAGCTAGGCTGAAACCAGATGGTTATACCAAGAAAAGAAAAACTGAAGCGAAAATCGGTGAACTTTTAAAAGTTTGCATCTGGATAAGGGATTAATGGCCACAAAGCATTGAGCTAACAGGGTGTTCGTTCTCACTTGGAGGTCCCTTTTTTTTGTTTCTTTTTCCCCCTAATTCCCATTTCAATCTATGAATTTGTTTCATTTTTCTAAGTTCCACATTAGATAAATCTACCAAATACTATCCTCATCATAAAACACAAGTTCTTTAAGTATATCTTAATGATGAGATATATTTGTCATAGAGCCAAATCAGTGCAGAATCATCTTTTCTAAGGAATGGCTAATTGTTCCAGAGGCTGTTTCCACTTTGATTTAAACCAAGGAAAACCCCAAAGCTCGTTGATAAGATATTGGTAACTAATTATGACAGAATGATAACTATTTTGCTTAATCACAAAGCAAGATAACATCGGATACTGAATTAGTGATTTTTACAATTCAATGATTATGTAAATAACATACCAGGACAGAAGTAACTGTCAGGTACTTTCTCAAAAGGAGTTCTGTCATTGTAAATATACCTGTGCACATTATGTTCATCACAAACACATTAGATTACCACCAATAATGCAAGCAAAGCATAAAGAAGAAAAGAGTCTTTGACTACAACATCCAGAAAGTAGTAATCCGCAAATTCAGAACGAATTCTGTAAGTACAATTAATCAATTAAAATGACGCTCATTGTCTTATGCTCCAACTAATTAAGTAACGCGCGCAAAAAAAAAAACTAAAATGTAGTATATACATTTTAGAGGTGGAGCTAGGTGGAGGTTTGTGGAACGAACCCAAAAGCTAGCTCAAATGGAGGAGGATTGTCCAACCCTTATAAGGAGTCCACCCATCTCATTAATTACCAATGTGGAACTTTTTGTCATTCTTTAACACCCCACCTTATGCAGTGCTTAGCATCTGGTGCGTGGGCAATTTTTTATTTTTGCGGGCCCAAAATCAGGTGAGATGTGTCCTGCTCTGATACAATGTTAAATTAGATGTTAGGCCTAACTCACCCCAAAAGCTAGCTCAAAGGGTAGCTTTTTCGTACACCCCGTATTTGTTAATTAAATATATATGTATATTAATTTGTGAACTCATAACAAAATTGATTGACATTTCTAAAGGAAAATTAGAACCCTTTTAATACTGACTCCACCTCTATATACATTTAATAATAATATCAACTATAGTCAGACTTCCCAGTAACAATCATAATATTTCATTGCAATTTATACATTTAATAATAGTTTGTTTTAAAAATAAGCAATTTTCATGTTGTGTTCTCAATAACAACATTTCACTATAACAACCACAAGTAATACTACTAGAGAGAACAAACTTATTGATTCTAAATCTTAAATCCGCGAACAAAAGGAAATAGAAAGAAGTCAAGGGTTATTAGTAAATTACCCGCAATCTCGGCAAATATAGGATTGCTTAGAGGTAACACGCATGGAGATTTTAGGGGCAGTAGCAGGAGCTGCTCTAGAGAATGATGGAGGTGGGAGCAAGAGATGAATTGATGGAGAAAAAAATGAAGATTTTAATGCTAAACCATTTGGTGCCTGTCTGAGGCCACTGTTGCCACCATTTGGGGCTAAATTAGCTGGGATTCTAGTGGGTACTTGCAGGGCCATTGCTTATACAAATTGCCCTTTCTTCTAGCTCGACTCCTTTTGCAGTACACTATCTGTTTGATGAAATGCCCAAAAGAAGAAAGAAGTAGTAGAAGGGGATTGAAAATAAGTGGGTGATGTTTCAGTGGTAAAATTTGCGTTTGCGTTAGACGTAATGCCTACAACTGTCTACAAAACTGTACGTGGAACGCGTGGCTGTCATTGTTTATTTTATGATTGTGGTGTTGGATCAACTTGTATTGAATTTCTATTAATTTTATAAAATATTTGTTTACTTTCTGTAGTCAAGTACAAAAACGTATGAGTAAAGACTCACGTAATATTTTTATCTCCGCTTAAATTTAAATCTTAAATTTCATATTTTTCAATCCACTTCATTTATAACTAGGTCGCCACGCCCGTGGTGCGAACGCGTGGCTGTCATACTCCCCACATAATACCTTTGCCACTTACTTTTTGGACCCTTTTTCTTATCTTCTCGATCCTTCTTTTATCGAACATGGTCGATCAATATGACATGTTATTTTCCGACGTTAAATTTTTTTATTTATATTTAAAATATAAATTATGAAAAGGCAAATGTTTGTAATGGAAACAAAAAATTCACATGCACACAGTAATAATAAATAATGAAGCTGAAAAATTTACTTTTCAAGTATTTGTATTTTCTTTTTGAAGTACAACAATATATTTGTCACACTCACATAGCTATACTAAAAATATATAATGGTAATATTTTACATTGGGATATCAGATTTGAATATTGATATTATGTCTAATTAAAGAAATGTCTAAATTAAGATTTTAGTAGAAATATTTTGTTGTAAAATATGAGCAATCCACTAGTATATATACATAAATATAAATTGTTTATGTATTAAATAAATAAACAATCCACTAATTTAATAAATTTATAATATCATTTTTGGAAATATTAGATTTGACTATTAATATTATCTCTCACTTTAAAGATATGTCCAAATTAAGATTTTGAATAAAGACACTTATCATTAGCCTAACTCGTATTTAAACATGAAGAATGTACATAAAAAAACTCACAAATTACTACATAAATTACTCTCTGCTTTTTCATTATTGACCTAAAAAAAATGACATTATCCTCAAAAAGCTTTTTGATCTTCTTTGGCATTGTTGCGATTGCATCAGGTGGG
>JAJOOR010025880.1:0-12659 GCA_036250505.1 Solanum acaule | reverse complement strand
CTTTGGATCAGCGATTGAAGCCCATTGAGCTTATCATTGAACTCCTTGGTTTGAGATCTTGTTATGGGCCTCCTTGGAGTTTCTAAAGCTTCATCCTTGTCCTTCAATGGAGTAGAGCTTCCTTGGATGCTATCACCAACTACCCTTGAAATTTATCATACAGGCTTTCAACATGTCCTTTAAGGTCTGTAAGGTACGTTCTGTTTTACCATCCATCTATGGATGAAATGTTGTACTGAGATATACCTGAATACCAAGACCTTTCTGGAATGATTTGCAGAAATGAGATGTAAACTGAGGATCTTTATTTAAGATAATAGACAAAGGAACCCCATGTAACCTTACAATCTAATTGATGTAGAGTTTTGCGTAGTTCTTCGCTGAATGTATAGTTTTGACAACCAATAAGTGAGTGAACTTAGTGACTCTATCTACTATCACCTATATGGAGTCATGTTGTCTGCGAGTACGAGGTAAACCCATAATAAAGTCCATGTTTATAATTTCCCACTTCCATGTAGGAATATTAATCTCTTGAGTCATACCGCCTAGTTTATGATGTTCTACCTTAACTTTTTGACAGTTAGGACACTTAGCCACAAAGTCTACTATGTCCCTCTTCATCTCGTTCCACCTAATGACTTCTCGTAGATCACGGTACATCTTAGTAGCACCTGGATGAATGGAATACCTGGAGTTATGAGCTTTTGTAAGGATCTACTGCCTCAACTCACCCACATTAGGAACACATAAGCGACCCTAGTAACGAATCACACCATCTCCCCCTTAGGAGAAAACCTCAACTTTCTGCGAATGAACTTGATCTTTCAACTGAAGTAATATAAGATCACTTTCCTATTTTTCCTTAACCTCCATTACCTATGAAGATTTTGATCCATTCTGATCAAAATGTATCTGTAAGGCAAACTCCTAAGCGAGTAAGCTAGTGAACAACTTTGGCTAACTCTTTCTTTTTGTTCTTCAACATGTCATACACTACCCATAGACAGTCAGCTGAGAGCATCAACCACTACATTGGCCTTACCCATATGGTAAAGAACTGTCATGTCATAGTCTTTGAGGAATTCAAGTCATCTCCTCTAACGAAGATTCAACTCTTTCTGGGTAAACACACACTAGAGGATCTTATGATCTGTGAACACATCAATATGAACACCGTTGAAGTAGTGTCTCCAAATCTTTAGGCAAATACTACAGCTGCAGGTTTGAGGTCATTAGTCAGGTAATTCTTCTTGTGGACCTTAAGTTGCCTAGAAGAATAAGCTATGACCTTACCTCGTTGCATCAACACACAACCTAGGCCGATCTTGGATGCATCACAATAAATCACATAACCATTTGTACCATGTTGTAGAGTCAAGACAGGATCTTAGTCAACCTAGTCTTCAATTATGAGAAGCTTTTCTCACACTCATATAATTACTGAAATTTGAACTTCTTCTGAGTCAACTTGTTCAATAGGGAAGCTATGGATGAAAATCCTTCAACAAATATCCTGTAATAACCTGCCAAACCTAAGAAACTTCTGATATCTGTTGGAGAGGTGGGTTCTCGGCTAGTGTTTTGTTGCCTCAATTTTCTATGAATCTAATTGGATCCCTTCGTTGGATACCCCATGACTAAGTAAAGCGACCGACTCTAACCAAAATTCACATTTGTTGAAATCAGCTATTAACCTACAATATTTTAAGGTTTGTAGGACAACTCTTACATGAGTCGCATGTTCTTCCTCTCTTACAGAATAAATAAGGTTATAATCAATAAAGACAATGACGAACAAGTCCAAATAAGGTTTGAACACATTGTTCCATAAGTCCATGAAAGTTGCAGGAGCATTTGTTACTCTAAAAGACGTAATTACAAATGCATAGCGACCATACCAAGTCCTAAAGGTTGTCTTCAGCATGTCACTATATCCGACTTTTAGTTGATGGTACCTGGATCTGAGGTCTATCTTCAAAAAGCAACTAGCACCCTGAAGTTGGTCGAACAAGTCATCAATCCTAGGGATAGCTTAATTATTCTTGATTGTGACTTTGTTCAACTGTCGATAGTCAATGCACATTCTGAGAGAATTGTCATTCTTTCACATGAACAACACTAGAGCACCCCATGGAGAGATGTTGTGTCTGATGAAGCCTTTATCTAGAAGGTCTTTCAAATGTTCTTTCACTTCCTTAAGCTTGGCTGGAGCCATTGTGTAAGGAGGAATTGAAATAGGCTGGATATGTGGAAGAAGATCTATTCTGAAGTCAACTTCCCTTTAAGGAGGAACTCTGGGAAGATCTTATGGAAACTCATTTACTACTGTAACTGACTCAAGACATGGGGTTTCAGAGTTTGAATCCATAACCCGAACAAGATGATAGATATACCCTTTAGAGATCATCTTCCTAGACTTAAGGAAAGAGATAAATAGACATATATGCACTGAGTTACGATCCTTCCACTATAAGACAGATTAGTTTGTAAACTGAAACTGAACAATCCTAGTTCTACAATCGACCAAGGCATAGAAAAAATGTAACCAATCCATGCTTAGAATGATATCAAAATCTACCATTTCTAGCTCTAAAAGGTCTACTGAGGTGACTTTTTGAGAAACTATGACCAGGCAATTTATGTATACCTGTCTAGCTATAACTGGGTCATCAACTGGAGTAGAGACTGTAAGGGTTCTGAGAGAGTTTCTGGACTGACACTGAAATTTACTGCTATATAGGGAGTTACAAAAGACAGTGTATCCTCTAAATCTAATAATTCATAAACATCTAAATGAGAGACTCATAACTTACCAGTGACCACATTAGGAGAACCTTTTGGTCCTGGGAAGCCTGGAGAGCGTACAACCTATTTTGATGGTGACCGCCACCTGTACCGAACAAGCGACCCTACTGGAGTCATTACCTCTTTGTCCTTGCATGGTAGAATGTCAATCCTTCAACCTATGACGAGACTAACCACACCCAAAGCACCCATCTCTTCCTGCAACACCCTATCCCGAATGATTCTTACCACACGTTGGACAAGTTTGAAAAGTCCAGTTACCTAAAGCACTCCCCTGTGACTTAAAGCCTAATGCCCTACCTTTATGATCCTGTCAAAACCTGGGGGATGGAGCACTAGCTGATGAAGGTGCTGGGGCTATAGACCTCTATTGAAACTATGAGCGATTTCCATTGCCCAACCTTTGCTGGGGGGACTTATAATTCCCTGTTCCAGCCTTCATATTGTCCTTAGACATTTCCCTAAGCATATCTCCCTCAAACTACTAAGCATGATTCAGTAGTCTTGAGATATCTATATACCCTAGAATCATAGCATTCCTACACTCGGTCTTCACCAGATCAGATGCCCCAAACAAGAACTTACTCATTTGTGCCCTTGAATAGACAACCATGTGTGGAGCATATCCGGGAGAGCTGAGAGATCTTCAGCCCGTAATCTTTGACCGACATTGAACCCTGCTTCAACTTCATAAACTATAATGCCTTAGATTCTCTCAACTCCCCTGGGAAGAACTTGTCCAGAAAAGCTCCAGCAAAACAATCCCAAGTGGCAAGAGTTGGATCCGCACCCCTATTATCTTTCTACTGAGTGAACCAGATATTAGCCACATCCTTAAGTTGATAGGATACTAGCTCAACACTCACAGTTCCACTCACTTGAATTACTCCAAGAATCTTCTTAACGTCATCAGTGAAGTTCTTTGGGTCCTCACCAACATTTGCCCCTAGAAATTCTGGCGAATTCAAACGAACAAAGTGTCGAACCCTAGTTGTAGCTGATCCACTATTTGTGTTTGTAGGAACTGGGGCCTACTCATTGTTCTGATTGGCTACACTATGAGCCAAGAGCTGGGTCACATTTCAAAATTCTACGTTCGTAACTTCTTGGTTTGGGACTACAGGAACTGCGTTAGCATTGCCTGAATTAGCATTCTATATGTTAGCTCTATGATGAGGCATGATCTGCAATGTATAGCGATGGATTAGAAGGGAGAAGTTGGATCATACCTCACATACGATAAGAATAGCTATGAAACTGAAGTTTTTATTAAAACACTTTGTAGCCTCCCCCTCGTAGGTGTGGCGTGCTTCACACTCATGAAAGGGACTTTACTTAGTGCCGCTTTCATACACCCTAGGAGTCTTGAACCAGATGTAGTGATACAAAGTTTATCATGACCCGAGGCTACCCCCTTGATGTAACAAGGGACCTAGGATCACGAGTGACCCCAAGCTAACCCTGAATGTGGCATATCATGAACTTACTGAAAATAGCTAAGTAAAATAAACCAAGCGGAAACTAAATCAATTGATATCTGAAAAGGAACAAGCCCAACTAATTTGAATAATAATATAACATAACATAAGGGTTTGAGTGAAGTCTTAAATAACAACTTAACAACTCAAGATGATTCTAATACTATGTTTGAAAAGCCTCTAACTTAGTTGAGTTGCTGGGACAAGCCCCCAGCTAACTCCGACAAAATTGACAACTGAGAGTCAAGACTAAAATGAAAAGCATGTCTTTTGTTCTCGAAGTATGAAGACTCACCTTTGAAGCTGATGAAGTCAAACCAAGAGTCAATCTAAGCGTGATCTGGATGTTGAGTGGCTGATCCTACACCATGAAAAGATGTAGCACAGAGTATGCGTCAGTACGTGGATTGTACTGAGCATGCATGATATGGATATTAAGCTGAACAATAGATATTTAAGCTTAACAATGCATAACTGAGCAATAATATAATCTGAACAGGGATATAGATATGTACTGAAGTATAACAGAAAACATAACTTAATGAAATAACAAAGTACAAATCATGAAGATAACATGTTGAACTCTATACTGAAGTAACTACTGAAAACCTGGTCAATGCACTAAGAGTCTGACTGAGGGAGCTACTATTAACTGGCATAAATCACGTGAGCTAAACGTGGTGTCTGATGTATACGCCACATCGAGAGGACCCATTACACATTGCATCGGTATAAAGGCATGACATTGGTATGATCACTAAAACTAATGCCCGACATAGGAGACTTATAATTGGTATGAGCAATGGAAAGATTCTAGGCCGGTAGAGGCGGGACATATAGAGTGGGAGGCATTTAAGTCGGTATTTTTAGATAAGTTCTTTCCCCAGGAGTTGAGGGAAGCCAAAGTGGGAGAATTCATCAACCTTAAGCAAGGTAATATGAGTGTTGAAGAATACTCTTTGAAATTCACCCTTTTGTCTAAGTATGCTTCGTCTTTGGTAGCAAAATCCAAGGGATGCGATGAATAGGTTTGTGATGGGAGTGTCCAAATTACTGTCAAAAGAATGTCGTATGGCAATACTCCATGATGCTATGAATATCTCACGTTTTATGGTGTATGATCAACAAATGGAGAAAGATAAGTTTCAAGAGGAAAAATCTAGGGAGAAAAAGAGGTCTAGGGTGGAAGATGATAAATCTTTTCATGATGGGTCTGATGGACATGGTCGGTCTAGGAGTCAACAAAAATTTTCTGGACAAGGACTTTCTAATGCTCCTAAGCATAAGGATGAAAGGGTGTCTACCCCTATGCCACAAGGGATAAGTAATGAGTCCCTATGGCCCTCTTGTGCTAGGTGTGGTAAGAGGCATGAGGGTAGATGTTTGGCCGGTAGAGAGGGTTGCTTTAGTTGTGGTGAGAGTGGCCACATGATGAATGATTTCCCTAAGTCTAAGTTTACAAGAAGAGAAGGTAAGCAAGTTGCCTCTAGTAGTGGGGATGTGGAACCTCAAAAGAAGAATAGGTTTTATGCTCTCCAATCTAGAGAAGATCAAGAGTGATCTCCTCATGTCCCTTCCGGTATGCGCTTTATGCTTTAGTAAATTTCCGTATTTCTTGTCTTTTGTGACTTGTTATGTTGTACTTTGAAGTTGTTTTTAGTATGCATGATGTTTAGAAAAGTTTGTGTAGGCTTACTCCCAAGTGGGGGATAGTGTGCCTATCTAGTAGGGTTATGGTGTGCTTTATGTGTTGCCATGATTTCCTTTTATGCATGTTCATGAAGGTGCTTAGGTCTTGTTAGAAATGTCTTATATGCATTGTTTTTCTCATGAGGTAGTTCTTTGAGTAGATTGGCATATAGGCTTCATGAGTTGATTATGAGCATGCCCTAGTTGTGGAGTTGAAAGGTTCTTCCTTGAATAAATGCTTTATGAGATGAACTTTGCATTTAGGCTCCATGTGTATATGTTTTAGTTAGGACATGTTAGGTTCTCCTTTAAAAAGAATAGATACAGAATTTGATGCATTTTTTGAGTTGGTAGAAGTAGTCCCTACTCCTTTGTGTTGCATTGAATGAGTTTAGTTTTGAATTGAAGTTGTCTTGCTTTATGGTGTGCATATAGATGTAGTGCATGCATAATGGGCTGCTAAGTTAGATTTTTTACTTTAAGAAGTGTTTAAAGTGTCATTCGAGGACGAATGTCCCCAAGTGGAGGATAATGTAACACTCCATAATTTAGTAAGTTGAACTAGTGTGTTCTAGAGCCTTTCGTAAGAGTTTTGGAGTATCATATGAGGATTAAAATCAAAGGAAATGGTTCCTGTACTTAGAATAGGTGTTTTAGGGGTTAAACATCTGGGTATGACCCCCCAAGGACAACCCAAGGGGTCCTTGAGGGGGACCCCAAAAAGAGTCCTCAAAACTGTCAAATTTGTGACCTACGGATGGCCATTCACGGCCAGTAGACAAAACCATACCCCGTAGGTCATGGGCGTGAGTCAAGGCCTGTTGAGACCTGCCAAGACAAGACTCAGATGCAAACCACGAGTCCACAAAACGGCCAGTAGACCCATCCACGGTCCGTGGATGGGTGATCTGTAGATGTTTCCAGTTTTTGATATTTTAGTTTTAAGTTGGGGGTTTGGGAATTATGTTAGTTATTAATTAGGGGATTAGGGAGGTCGGTTAGTTATTTAATTTACCTCCTATATAGGCTTAATAGGCCCCTAAACTAACTCATTATTTCATTCATCTTAGAATTCTCAAATCACTCTCCAAATATTCTCTCTCTAGAAGGAAAAAAGAAGAAGAAGAAGAGGGGCAGCAACTAGGTCGAATTCACCATTGATTCAAGATTTGTTTAGGACTTTGATTGAAGGTATGTGAATCTTAATCATATAGAAGTTCTTCCACTCATAGAGCCCCCATAATTTCCCCACTTGTGAAATAAAAAAACCCCATTCTAGCTAGAGTTGTGCTTGCATTGTGGGTAGGGTTTGGGTGTGATTCCAATCTAGTGGATATCACCCAATTATGATTGATTTAGCTTTGGTTAGTGATATTATGATGATTCCATGTGATTTCTATGGTATACCCTAATCTAAATTGATGAATATGATAATTGTGGGTTTATGTCATTAGAGGCAAAGTTGAAGGTTCAAAAGTGATCTTCCTAAATCAGTGTCTTGTATACCAATTGATCATAGTTAGGATCATCTAATCATGAATTGAACTAAACTTGATTGAATAGGAATGATCTTGACTTGTAAAGTTAGAATTGAACCTTTATGAATCAATTATGACTAGAATCACTTAGTAGTAAAGAATGTTATTGAATAGCTTGTAATTTAGACATTGATCATGATAGAATGAAGTTAATCTTGAAAGTAGGGCTCGTAGCCATCATGGTTAGGGCTTTGGGGGTAAAGTCAATATGATGTGATCTTGTTGTGTATTCTCCTTCTCTTATACACTTAGACATGAATATGCTAGGAGATTCAAGTTATCTCACATAGAAGGATTCTAGGTTGACTTAATAACCTAAAATGAATCAAATCATGTTAGTATAGAATAGCTTGAAGTTGAGGAATATGTTTCCTTCATGTATAGATTGGCTTAGTAGGATAATACCAAGGTTGATAGCTTGGGATGGAGGATCTATACTCTCCTAAGGTATAGCTTCACTTAGCATTGTAGAATGCATGTCATGGTAGCATGAGTTAGGTGTAGTCATGGTAGCCTAGGATTGAGGATTTATATTCTCATATGGGTAGCTTGGACTAGCATTGTTAGGATGCATTCATCGTAGCTTGACTTGGTTTGGCCAAGACCATTTCATAGTTGCTTTGGGATAAAGGACTTATACTCTCCTAAGGGTAGCTTGACCTTTCATTGTAAGATGCATGTCAAGAGTAACTTGATTTAGGTTAGTCATAGTAGCTTGGATTGAGGACTCATACTCTCCTAAGGATAGCTGAGGGTTGAGAATCCTACTCCCCTATGGATAGCTTGGACTTGCATGTTAGTGTGTCTTCCAAGTTAGTTAGCTTAGCTAAACCTAGTTATGTTAGTCGCATGATAGCATGCTCTATCCTATTAGGGGGTTATTCCTTGGTAGCCTTGAAGATGTAAATAGAATAGAGGGACTAGTCCCCATCTAGTGAACATTCATGATAGTCTAGAGGAGTACTTAGTGTGGGTAGTAGTATGGGATGCTATCCATACATGGCACAAGTATGACTTGAGGCTAATTGTGAAGGGTTCCCTTATGTAGTATGACTTAGCTTGGGTTGTTGCCATAGTTGCCTTCCAAGATATGATTGACTAAGGTGGTAGTTCCCTTGTATATTGGAAGTAAGCTTATAGTAAGACCGTAGGGTAAATATGACTAAGATGACTTCAAGGATATTCTTAGTGTGAAGGGTAGTATGGAATGCCTTTCATGCATTGCACAAGTGTGTCTTGAGGTTACTTGGAAGTATGGTGCCCTTATGGTGGAAAGACTTATGACTTAACCATGCACATAGACTATGATTAAGATGACTAAAAATGGATACTTGGCTTCGGTGGTATTATGGGATGCTATCCTTGCCTTGTACTTGTATACTTTTGAGGTTACCTGAGAATGGTGTTATTATGGTAATGATGACTACGAGTCAATTATGCTTATATGATTATGCTTTGTCTCCTATGCTCATTAACTATGTCTTATGTTTATTATGTTTGTATGAAGATTATGTTGGAGACTATGATAATTAAGCTATGACTATGTTATTATCTATTTTGCTTATGTCTTATGTTGACTAACCATTTGAGATGCTCTTATGATGTTGTGATAGCTTTCATACTTGGTACATTTTGTACTAATGCATATTGCCCACATTCTAATCAAATGTAGGGTTGAGGAGATTGATTTGCTTTGAAGGCTAGGTTTCCAAGGATCAAGAGGAGTTGAAGAATTGGTGAGTCCTCATAGCTTCGAGAACAAACCCTTATTCCATTTAAGTAATTTCTTTATGTTTTAGACTTTGTATGGGATGCGTCCCAAAGACTTTTATTCAAGAGTTTAATAGAAGGTTTGAGACAAAGGTTTTAGTAAGACTTCCGCTTGGTTTTATGAAATATGACATTGATTGTAAAAGTTTTAAATTGTTATGTTATTTCATTTCTATTACCTATGTTATGATGCTAAGGGCTTAGATGAGACCCCTTCAGCGTCAAGTATGCCATGTTATGTCTAGGGGGTACCCCTGGGTCGTGACAATTGTGTTATAGTCTCTTATGTTTATGATTTATGTTTATGTTGGCTAACCCTTGTATTTATGCTCTTATGATGTCATGCTAGCTAACATATTTAGTACATTTTGTACTAACGCATACTCTTGCCTACATTCTTATCAAATGTAGGGTCCGCCGACTTTGAGTTATATTCTTGAAGATAAGTTTCTAGAAGTCCAAGAAGTTGAAGATTGGTGAGTCCTCATAGCATCGAGGATAAATCCATCATTTCCTTTATGTTTTTTCTTTATGTTTTTAGACTTTTGTATGGGCTGCGTCCCAAAGTTTATTCAAGTAAAGTTTAGATGGTTTGCGACAAAGTGTAGTAAGACTTCCTCTTGCATTTTATAAAGACTTCGATTGTATTGATAAAACTTTTAAAATTTCCATACTTTTCTATTATCTTATGTTATGATATGCTAAGGTAGAGTATGAGACCCCTTCGGGGTCAAGTACGCCATGTCAGCAAGTGTGTTTGGGTGGATTTTTGGGTGGATTCTTGGTCGTGACATTTTTATAGCAGGCACACTCGATAGTCACGACTAATGTCAGCAAGTGTGTTTGGGTGGATTTCCAGTCGAAGCTGAAGCTCACCGAAGAGGCCTGAACGAAAGCCAAACCTTAAGGTTGATTTGGTGGACTCGATGCAGTCCGCATAGTGTAATTTGGCGGATCACCTTTTGGATCTTAGATTGACTAAATTAACAGTACACTTTTTTACATTTTCCATCTCAGATGGCAGACAAGAATGAATCCAAACAATGCCTTCGGTGGATCGCTATTATGGTTTTGGCATCACGTATTGTTTCCCTTGAAACAATTTGACTTTCTTTCATCCTGTACTCACATTACTTGTTATTGAAAGCAATAAAATAAAAGTAAAAGCTTGGGTTGCCTCTCAAGAATCACCTTATTTAACGTAATGGAACGACATAGTTCTCAATCCCTCAACACTAATTTTTAGGATTTTGGACAGTATCACTAGGCAACGTTCCCTTTTTCTTTAGAGTGAGATGAGTGGAGAGCTGGCACGTCATAGTTTCCAACTGTTTGATAGATACCGCATGAGAAGTCACCATTTGAGATAAGGGGGAGAAGTCATTTTTCAATTCTGTCAACAATTTGTCGGCTCCTTCAACATTGTTGAAGATCCTTGTGAGTATTTTCTTGATACGGTTTCCTTCTAAACAAGTAGGTTTTTTTGGTTGTGGACGATCATGGGAGGGATATACCTATCTTTGTCAGCTTCCCTATCTCTCCAATTTATACCTCTCTAATCTTTTCGACCGTTGTCTCGCTCCTTGTGCCAACTTTGCCTCCCACACTGTCGTTGGTAATTTTTGTGATAAACCACCATTTGGTTTCCCAAGTATTGAACTTCTTCATTGTACAATGCCTCAAATTTGACATCATCTGGGCATTTCCCTCTTCTTGTTCCAAGTGCATTCACTGATTTAAGTCCACCTCCTATGACATGTGTTGATAACAAATCGAGTTGGATCATCATTTTGACCATGTTTTCATCTTGTTCACTATTCTTCTCGATTTGTTCTTTGATCATGCTTAGTTGTAGAGTAGACACTTGATATTCTATAGTATGTCATGCTTGGTTAACCTTTTTCATATCATCTAGCAAAAATATTGCTAATTCATACTATTGTCTCATTAATTCTCCTTGGACCAACTGATCAGCCATACCTTTATCGACTGAATCGATGCTGCAATATAAGTATTGCAACAACAAATTGTCCAGAACACCAAGTGTTTGACATTCCAAGAGTAGTTTCTTGAACAGTAACCAAGTCACATGCGGAGGTTCACCTCTAATTCGCTTAAAATTTTGGATTTGGGTTTGAAGTTTAACAATATTTGAGGGGGTAAATAATATCTCCAGAAAAGCTTCTCTCTAATCCTCCAAAGAAGTGATAAGAGTCATTTGGGAGTTCCTCCAACCATCTTGTAGTTTCACCCATCAAAGAGAATAAATAACCTCAACTTCAAGGACTCTTGTGAGATTTTTTTTTAACACAAATGACCCACACACCTACACAAAATTTTTGAGGTGTTCATGAGGATCCTCGTGAGATAAACCCCCAAACATTCCTCATAGTTGGAGCAATTGTAGCATTGTTTCAGTTACATTAAAAACTACTCTCCTGGCTATGGGAGGTATCTGGATGGCTCCTGTGGTTTGAATGATGTTCATATGCATATCATTCAAATCACTCATTTTTTTCATTTAGCCCGTAGTTACTATCGTTGTCACTACTATGATCACTCATGTTCTAAACCTGTAAATTAGAAAACCACAACACCAAGTAACAATCTACTACAACTAAACAAATTTACAATCTAATTCTACAACTGGAATTCCTAGCCATCATTCCCCGACAGCAGCGCCATTTTTTATAATGTTCAAACTACTCTTCAAAACAAATTTAAAAAGTAAGGGATCATCGTCAATAATAATATTCAACTAAGAGTCAGGGTCGAATCTCACAGAGAATGATACCAGGCAAGGAATTTTATCAAGAAATATGGAATGTAAATGCATTTATTTGCAGCAATAAAAACAAGTGGTTGGATGATTTCACAAAATTCAATAAAACTTTCTAGTTATCAAAAGTCGCCATTAAACCAAGACTTTAGAAATTCAAATAAGTAACAAGTAATCAAAGGTGCGAGGATTGAAAATACATGTCATAGGCTTGCCTTTAGTGTGAGGCTCCACTAATTTAGCATGCTCAAATAGAATCAAATAGGACTTTTATGGATTGTAATGTGGGCTATGGGACGTGTATAGAAACTATA
Source organism: Solanum acaule (assembly GCA_036250505.1). Classification (NCBI taxonomy): domain Eukaryota; kingdom Viridiplantae; phylum Streptophyta; class Magnoliopsida; order Solanales; family Solanaceae; genus Solanum; species Solanum acaule. The sequence continues at coordinate 283 of JAJOOR010025880.1, read as the reverse complement.
TAATTGTAACATACACTTCCCTAAGCATAGTGTACTTTTAGAATTCATTACTCATTATTTCCTTCTCTTTATTTTCACCCCTCCCCTCAACAATCATTTCTTCAATAGGAACTCCCTATTATCAAGAACGTTTAACGGTTCAAGTCATTCTTCTCTTCTTTTTATTTTCATGTCTCATTCATTTAAAGAGGGCTTTTTCATCACCTTGTTGCTTCCATACATTACTTTTTACACTCCGGGGGGGGGGGGGGGGGGGGGGGGGGGGGGGGGGGGGGGGGGGGGG
>JAJOOR010025879.1:0-14165 GCA_036250505.1 Solanum acaule | reverse complement strand
ACATTTTTTTCAAAATCATTTTTGCCACGTGGCCAATTATAATTCGGCCACGTCATTATTTTTTTAATAATAAAAAATCAAAATTATATTAAAAAAATGACGTGGCCGAATTAAAATTGGCCACGTGGCAAAAATGGTTTTGCAAAACCACCGTTAAAAAATAATGGCATGAATGAGCCTTTTCTTAAACGGTAATGGCATAGATGAGCCAAACTTTTAACGGATGGCATAAATGAGCCTTTTCTGAAAGTTCGATGGCATATTTGAGCCTTTTCCCAATATAAAATTATTTAACTTTAAAATTTAATCAAATTAACTTATCAATATTAAAAACTAAAAAGGAACAAAGGAATATAACATCCACACTGTTGTTGATCCACGTAACTTCTAATTTGTGCCAACAAAAAATAGTGTCGGCAAGGTTTCAGTTTCAAGAATGATAGAGAGACGAGAAAGAAAGTGACAATTTAATGGAAAAAAAGTTTCAATCTTTTTGGCGTTAAACATCATAATAATCAATACTATCAGTTACTTAGTAATAGTGCATTAAATGGGGAACCGTTTCTCTCACAGTAAACACCATCATCATCATAATCAACAAGGTCCCCCATTTTCTTTACCTACACAACAAACCCACAATACCCAGATGGGTTTGGCTTTGCCTTATGCTCATGTTAATTCCAACTTGCGTGGTCTTGCTGGTCAAGCTGAGGGTTTTGGTGCTTCTTCCATTGGTGGTCGTGATGGTCATGTTTATCAAGTTGTTAATCTTAATGGTATAGTTTAATTTTAATTTGATTTCTTGTTTTTGGGTATGGGTTGAAATTGGTTGTTGTAATGGGGGTGTAAGTTATACTATGATTTGGGGTTAAATGGAATAGTGATGATTGATATAGCTGACCCCAACTTGTTTGGGGTTGAGGAGTAGTTGTTGTTGTTGTCAGTTAGTTACACTATGCTTGACCTTAAATGGAATAGTGATATATTTATATAGCCGACACCAACTTGTTTGATTTGAGATTGAGGCGTAGTTGTTGTTGTTGTTGTCGTTGTTGTAAGTTACACTATGCTTTGAGCTATAATGGGATAGCGATGATTCATATAGCGGACCCTAACTTGTTTTGGATTGAAGTATAGTTGTTGTTGTAAGTTACACAATGCTTGAACTTAAAATGAAATAGAGAGGACTCATATAGCTGACTCCAACTTGTTTGGAACTGATAACTTTTGTTGCTGTAAATTACATCTATGCTATCTTGAGTTGGGAAGGGCAGGATTTTTCTTGTTTTCGAAAATGCAGCAAAAAGTGTTTGCTTTTGGATTTTGATGTTGTTCTTAAGTAGTTTGGCTGGTTGAGAGAAATCTTTTGAATTGGTTTGACACAGCATGGACTAGCTTTCCATTTCTTTAAGTTATTCTACCTTGATAAAAACTTCAGGTGATTAATCAATCATATGTCTCGATCCTAAATTAGTTCTGATTATCTATTAGAATGCTCTCTATCACCATTTGTCTCTATTCATGTCCGCTTTAGTAATGCTAATTTTTTTCCTTTTAAGGCAAATCAGGTGACTCTGTAGCTCACACTTTTCCCGGAGAGTTGTTTAATCTGAACTTGTTGGTGTGGTTGCCATTGTCTTTTATTGGGTTTTGTTCTTAGCTAAATATGCATTGTTTTTTTAAAGAAGTAGCTAAGTTTGCATTGAACCAATAGATTCATTTGAGGCAACTTCCCGTTTTAGATTATCTCATCCCTTTTTTCACCATCAATCATCATATTTTCATGCTTCTGGATTGGTGAATATGCACAATTCATATAAGGTCTTCTGAGACAACTTCAATTACTTATGCCTCATTATTGGACAATATTTATATCCTTCCGTTTCATTTGCTACATAAGTTTTCCCATGTGTGTGATACTGTTTGAATAGGTTGTACTCTAGGTTGAATGTTTTCAGAGCTGAGCTCACTATCATCATCAAGCATTAGTGAAAAAATAATTAGAAGATCATCGCAAGTTGTAATCACTCCATAAAGAAAGTTTTTTGGGCAAGACAAAAACAGGAACTCGACCTTTGACACCAAGGGACAAGAGCTGATTGTAGGCGATGACTTGGTGAAGGGAATCTCTATACAAAGCTAACAAGCTTTCTTGAACAGGAACCCTGATCTAGATACATTAGGATCAATTGAGTTAGTAAACCTAATGTGCGTACCCACATCTTAGTACTTTTATTTCTGATCTTTCTAGAAAAAAGATTCTTTCTTTTCATAAAAAATAGGAGGTAGAGCCATTAAAGATTAATTTTTCGATTCATCCCTAGCATCATTCAAAGTATCACTATCCTTGCGCATGTGCAGTCAAAGTCAATTAAATTACTTACTTGTCATTCTATATACCAGTGTTAGAAAAAATAGATAATGGATATGTAAGAAAGCTTTTGTCTTTCCCTTTGTTAGTTTGGCGTGTATCGGGATGGAAATTCTTTTTCTCAAAGCCAGCTAACAGCATTATGTTGGATTGTTCAGTGTCGCTCATAATACTACTGGACTTATCGTTCTCATATTATTGTAGATGATGGGCCAGGATCACTTCGAGATGGATGTCGTAAAAAAGAACCTTTGTGGATCGTCTTTGAAGTTTCAGGGACCATTGAGCTCCGTTCTCATTTGAGTGTGTCCTCTTTCAAAACTATTGACGGGCGAGGCCAAAAAATAAAACTCACAGGGAAAGGTTTGAGGTTGAAAGAATGTGAACATGTTATCATCTGCAATCTAGAGTTTGAAGGAGGTAGAGGACCTGATGTTGATGGCATTCAGATTAAACCAAAGTCGAGGCATATTTGGATAGATCGTTGTAGCCTTAGCGACTATGACGATGGTTTAATTGACATCACAAAAGAGAGCACAGATATTACTGTTTCTAGGTCAGTTGAATCAGCTTTATCAGATATCTTTATTATGACATCTATTTTTTTTAATCTTGAATGTTGTTTTTCCAACCAGGTGTCACTTCTCAAAGCATGATAAAACAATGCTTATTGGAGGAGATTCTTCTAATTGTGGTGACAGATGTATGAGGGTCACCATTCACCATTGTTTTTTTGACGGAACTAGACAGCGGCATCCTCGTGTTAGGTTTGCCAAAGTACATTTGTACAATAATTACACCAGGAACTGGGGAATTTATGCTGTTTGCGCAAGTGTAGAATCACAGGTAGTACTGCTTTTTAGCAACATTTTCCTATCGTCTTTTTGAAGGGCAGGGAAATAGGGTTGTGTAAATTCAGTAATATTTGTCCATGCTGTTGTTATTGATGACTTAAATCTCTCTCGTGTCAGATATATTCACAATGCAACATATATGAAGCTGGGCAAAAAAAGGTGGCCTTCAAATATCTAACAGAGAAGGTAAATCTACTAACTAATACTTAGGAGTATTTATTTTGCTTCCAAAAACTTTGTGATAATCATCTATTCTTTTCTTTAATGCAAAAAATACCAATTCGTTCTCTTAAACAGCAACTTGAATTGCACAGTAGATTTGAGCAGTCTTAACCTTTAAATCCAAAAACTGCAAATGAAATTTTCAATCTATATTCTAATCTATAACTAATTGTGCTTCATGTAAACTCTGCCAATATGGAGTCACAAAGTATAGCCGTGGTGTCAATCCTTGTTATTTGAGTGTTATGGTAAGAAAATGGGTTAACTTTAAATAAAACTATTCCATCTGTTTGTGATTATAAATTTATAATAAAAAAACAGAGATTCCGATGATGAGATTAAGGTCTCGTAGGTAAAGTTTATTTGTCATTCAACAGAAGGTAACATGTGTGCACTTCTCCGGGAATGAATTGTAATGATGAAGCGTCTTTGGTTCCAATGAGTCTTTGGGATAGCACAACTTTTTGAGATTTTCCTGCTCTTTCTGGCAATTGGAAACCCACATTTATTCTACTCATTTTAGAGGTGCTTGACGTGCCTGGTCCGTTTGGGTGCGGTGCCTCTTAGACTTCGAGAGAATAAGAGAGGGGATTTGTATAGACACTATTGATGTCATTCAGCAGAAGGTAGCATGTGCGCGCTTCTCCGGGAATGGATTGTAATGATGAAGCGTCTTTGGTTCCAATGAGGTGCACAACTTTTTGAGATTTTCCTGCTCTCTGGCAATTGAAAACCCTCATTTATGCTACCCATCTTAGAGATTCTTCATGTGCCTGTCCGTTTGGGTGCGGTGCCTCTTAGACTTAGAGCGAAGAAGAGAGGGGCTTTGTATAGACACTATTGAGCCATGTTCGTGCCCTAGGCTTACCATTATTTCATTTATAGATATAAATAGGTACCCTGTGGAATTAGTTGAGGTGCGGGCAAGCTGGCTTGGACACCTAATTCTTTAGTTATATTTTATATTAATTTTTGGACTAGCTCAGAACAAACTTGTCCCTCTTTCTTCTCCTTCATCACTGCTTCTTTTCTAGTGGAATTCTATGCTTATGGAATATGGTTGCTCATCAGATTTGGAGAAAAAGAACTCGATGTAAGTTGAGCAAATCCAACGTCGAGTTCATTCGACACCCATTTTCTTGTTATATCTAAAAAGTGAACCAACAGCCTAATTAAAGGGTCAATTGCATGTCCTTTGTAAATCAAAATTTCTGCTGGCTTTTCCATTTGAGAGGATTAGTGATCAAACTGATGGAAAGTTAACTCTGTTTGAGCTGAAAACTTCCTGTTCCATATCAATCTCCCTTTAAATTTTTCTTTCGTAGTTCCGTATATGCATTTAGTTATACGTGTGTTTCCCTTCATTTCAATGCCTCCCTCCAAAATGTCAAAGTGGGACAGTTAGAGAAAGAGGCATTTCATTCTCCCCCCTTGGCTTTTTGGTGGTTATCCAGTCTCTATCAGCCAGTTGTATAGAACACCCTTTAGGGTCCCTTATTAGGGGCCTAGATGCTTCATATTTTTATCAACATTATTAATGGAAGTGGAAGTCATGTAAGGAAAGCTCACGGACCTTTTAAGGCGTCTATTCTTTGATAACTGTTGTGTCTAAGCCAACTTGCGCGTACCTCGACTAATTCCACCGGACAGATGAGAAGAAATCACGTAGTGTTTTTTCTTTTTGTCTCTGCTCGTATTTAAACCTAAGATCTCATGGTTCTCACACACTTGATTGACCACCACCCTTGGGTGCACTTTTAAAACGTCTTTGTCGCATATATTCTAAACAACAACTTATTGATGTTTGAAATTTTCTTTGCTTATGTACCATCAACTCTTAAATTGCTAATCTTTAATGATCTCTTGAGCTGAAATAGTCTCTTTCACTACCTAACTGGCTCTTTATGTCATCCTACAGGCAGCTGACAAGGAGGAAGCATGTACTGGTATCATTAAATCTGAAGATGACTTGTTTGTTTGTGGAACTCAGGCTGGTTTATCGTCTACTTGCAGCGAAAATAACGTCTTCAATCCATCCGAGTTCTACCAAACCTGGACTGTCGAACGTCCCAGCGATGATCTCAAACACTACCTTCAACATTGTACAGGATGGCAGTGTATTCCGCGGCCAAATTGATCTGCCTTTCTCCAGCTGTTTAGGATAACGTAAATGAATAGAGATGATTACTTAAATGTGTGAGCATATACTACTACAAGTCTACAACGTCATTTATCGTCGATTTGTTGTTACTGTCATCTCCTGTCTTGCTTTGTAGTCTATTATTGTTGTCATTATATCTATGTATTATATATGTTAACATAAACTACAATCAGTGAAGTAAGAAATTCCTACAATTTCTCATGCTTCTAGCCTCTTTTGGTATATGAATCATTGCATATAAACCAATAATCGGGTTCATTGACATTCCTGGTATAGTAGATGCTATCACACATACAATCATACTCAATTCGATGGAATTGTTTGATCTTAAAGGGGATCTTCTATAATAATTTGTTTACTCAATGAAGTTGGTGATAAGACCAAAGTTCAAATCCAACAACTAATACTGGGTGATTTCTTCTCATCAGTTTAAGTCTTGATGTTACTCGTTACTGGTGTTAGCTCGGACCTTGTATGTGTTTTTAAAAAATACCAAATAAATACAAATAATATATAGATTTTGGACCTAGTACATAAACGAGATGAGGTATAATCTCGAACTTGAAGCCATAGTCTATAATGCGCTTTTGTGTGTTAGTGGGAGATAACATATATTTTACGAAATTGTCAAGGTGTGCGTAAGTTGATTCAGACATCGCCGTTTTACTTGCATGACTTAAGAGAAAAGTTACGTCTATGGTTAAACAATATTTTGAATAGTTCATGCTTTGTATTGTTGCACCATGCATTGCAATGCTTGTACATTACATGATTCATGATTCCCATGATTAAATGGTTGCATTAAATAGTTGACAATTTCACAATGCATGTGCACAATTTACCTCTTGGTAAGGTCTTTTGCACGAAAAGTTCAAATGTCTAAACTCTAAACCAAATAATTGAACAAATCTTATCAAATGACTTTTGCCAAAAAACATGAAGTTTTCAATATACAATCCTCAAGTGGTGTATGAATTGATTGAGTTAGGGAAATAACACATTAAATGGTTGACTGACCTGTTCTTGAATTCTTCCATAGGTAGGGTACCCTTTAAATGAGTTGTGATACTTTAAATGATCATAATAAAATGCTAGGTGGTGTTGTTTTTTTTTTTCTAAAAAAAAATTGTTAGAAATAGTGAAAAAATTAGCTCATGAAAATATGATGTCCTTAGCTTATTCAGTTGTTAGTCCAACTCATTGTAAGACTACTCGATGGGTCAAGTACATAGATACTCGATTTGGGGATTATCATGTAGCTATAGCATAGTGCGTAAAAAGAAAGTTTGGCATTTGCTAGTACAAGAAAACTTTAAATGACGATTTTTATCTGAAGTTTGGTTTGAGAATTTTATACTTCAAACCAAAAAGTCTAACTAAAGTTTGGCTTGGAGGGTAGGCGCAAATTTTGAAAAGGCGAGTTTGAATTTTATAATTGATTTTTATGAGAAATTCGAAGCGAATCCTGTTGTTTAGGTTTATTGAAAATATCTTTTAAGAAGATTGTTTACAAAAAGTTGGAGTGAGTACATTTTTTTCACCTATTTGTTTGACCGGCACTGCTAAATACTCTATTTATAACCCAAAAAAAAAAAGTCTTCTAATTTATGGCCAATAATACTCATAAATTGACATGTCATGTTCCAAATTCACAAATTTAATGACCAAAGTCATGAAATAATTTTTTGACGGATTTAATCTTTATCATATTAAATATTTTATAATGGATTAGTAGAATTCATTTGATAAATATTTGCTAGCTTATGTACCTCTTTAAAGCGATAATTTTTTATTCATCATATTAATTACAGTCTTCGGTGATCATCGTAATTTCATTAATACATGACATGTGATACTGATAATAAGATAGATAAATCAATTGATGTAAGAAGGATAATTGTGTTTATCCCATTCTCACACCACACAATCCCTAAAAGTCTATATGATATTGAATTTGTTATCGAATCCGTAATTTGTGTTAGAATGTTAAATACTAATGTGATAAAATATTTATACGTGAATATTTTTGTGTAAATATAAGGTTATTTAAGCAAATTTGTTCAAATCTATATCCAATATTGATGGTCCGCTCTTGTCCACAAGTGCTACTATACATATATTTTATAAGAAAAATAAGGATAAATCTAAAAGGTTGAATTTGGAGTCGATCGAATTCAATAATTTTAGTTTAAACTTTGAATTCGTATTAAGAAGCCAACTAAATATATACAACAATTAAATTGAGAATTCAATTACTAATTCATATTTACTATCCTAAAATTTGAGACACTAAAGTTTAAATCATTGCTCCCCTCTTATGAGAATCATATATATATACACGATTAACAGTATAAATTTTTTTTGTATTATAATAGTATAATTTAACTTCTCATAGTAAGTTAATTAGCTTTTTTCCGCTTCAAATCCTTATCAGATAAAATTATCTATAACCATTTTATAATCAAAGGTGGATCTACAATTTCAAGTTAATACTTAAATGATCTAAATTGAGCAAAAAACTATTAATTTACGTGAATTTATAATGAAAGTCTCTTAATCCGCCTATGTTTATAATGATATAATTATGTAAATATTATTTACAATAATAATAGTTTCAGTATAATTTTACAAATAAACTTTAAAAAATAAAGGGAAAATTTGTTAGGGTTTTGCCTTGATTTTCTTGCCTTATTTGAAGTTTATTTTTTCCTAAAAGAGAAGACAAAACATTACCATAAATGTTTTTACTTTTATTGAAAGGAAAATATAATATTCTTTCATATTTGGTTTATTCTTTCCTTTTAGTAAAAGGTTTTGGAGTAGCTAGTTCTTTTCTAGTATGAAAGGTTTTAGGACTCTATAAATATAGGTTTGTCCCTTCATAACCCAAACAAGTGGTATCAGAACACATGGTTCAATGATCTAATGGTTCAATGACCCAAGTTCATCGAGGTTGAAGATAAGCTCAAGATGGATTCAAATCAATTTGTAATCAACGTGATGATAATGAAGATTTTTGTGCTACTACATGTGGAGAAAATTTTCAAATATATTTTCAACAATATCCTGCTGCTCCATCCTTTAAAACAAAATCAATTTTCAACTCATGCTTATTTTATAGCATGGGCTCCAACTTTCAACCCCTGCAAACTTTAATGCTCGGGCTCCACTTTTAACTCATGTATCTTTACTTTTAATGCATGAGCTCCACTTTTAACTCATGCATCTTTCTTTTAACGCATGAGCTCCACTTTCAACTCATTCATATTACTTTTAACGCATGAGCTCCACTTTCAGCCCTATTCATCACTTTTAACACAGGGCTCCAAGTTTTAACCCATATCAATTTTAAATCATGGTAAGCAGCAGTGATACATGAAGTTTGTGTGAAGAAAGAGGATCAAGATTATTATGCCAGAAAATTCAAGCCAAAAGGGGAGATTTGTTAGGGTTTTGCCCTGATTTTCTTAATCAAGAGTGTTACGTAAATTGAGATAATGTATGTGAATGGAATCAACAATAACTATATGAGAAACTCTTTTTACCCGTATAAACAAAATGTACGGCTTGCTACTTTCTCTTTCTATATATACCTTCTCTCAGTCTCTATGAAACATTTAAAATCTTCATTGAACCCTTCTTTCTTCATTCCAAAAAAAATAAAAAAAATCATACATACCTTAACAATCAAACATTTGATAATATATACGTGACGATCGATCGATCGATGGCGCAGCGGCGAATAGGGATGAGAGAAATTTGTTGTTCACCAAAAAGTTCATCAAAATCTGATAGTCCTAAATCTCCATCTACTTCACTATTCTCTTCCCCTTCACGTTTCTCGTTTTCGCCATCTCGTCCGAGTTTTTCCGATTCAGTTATGAATCGGACACTCGAGATGGCGGAACCGATGATCATGAAATGGGACCCTAACACTACTAACTATGCTAAAGTAACTTCTCTTTTCTACGAGAGTAGAGGAGAAGCTAATGATTTCATCAAGTGTGTGTATAATTTACAAAAGGCGATGCACTTTCATTCCATGGAAAATTCAAAATCAGATAAGCTTGTTCGTGCTCAATCGTTGATGCAAGTTGCAGTGAAGAGACTCCAGAAAGAGTTTTACCAGATTCTATCGATGAATCGAGCTCATTTGGATCCTGAATCAATAACTACAGTTTCTTCTCGAACTTCAACTCGTTCGAGTTTGTCTGAGTTTGAAGATGAGGAAGAGGATGATCGTATTGTTGTTGTTGCTGGTGAGTCGATTTCTGAAGTAGAGGATGTATCGAAAGTTGCAATGGCGGATTTGAGATTGATTGCGGAGTGTATGATTTCTTCTGGATATGCGAAGGAGTGTGTGAAGATTTACAAAGTTATACGTAAATCGATTATCGATGAAGCGATTTATAGACTCGATGTTGAGAAATTGAGTTCTTCGCAAGTTCATAAAATGGATTGGGAAGTTTTGGATCTGAAGATTAAGGATTGGCTTCGAGCAGCAGATGTAGCTGTGAAAATATTGTTCAATGGAGAGAGAATTCTCTGCGATCACGTTTTTTTGTCCAACGATTCAATAAGAGAATCATGCTTTACTGAAATTTCAAAAGACGGATCCATGATTCTGTTTAGCTTCCCGGAAATTGTAGCGAAAAATTGTAAGAAATCGCCGGAAAAAGTGTTCCGTCTGCTCGATATGTACACCGCCATCGCTGAACACTGGCCGGAAATTGAAGCTATTTTTTCTTCCGATTCAGAATCTGTTATCCGATCTCAAGCGTTAACGTCACACGACAAGCTTGGCGAGTCTATAAGGACGGCGTTAGCTGAGTTTGAGACAGTTCTCCAGAAGGAATCCTCAAAAACACCGATCGCCGGCGGTGGAATCCACCATCTCACCATCGATGTAATGGATTACGTTACTCTACTTGCCGATTACAGCAACGTCCTCCTCGATATCCTCGCTGAATCTCCTCCTCCGGCGAAAGGTTCCTTGCCGGAATCATACTTCGGTATAGCCGATACCGATGAATCTCCAACACCGGCAATCTCACTCCGATTCGCTTGGCTGATTCTCATTCTTTTCTGCAAACTCGACGGCAAAGCAAAGTACTACAAGGACGTTTCCCTCGCGTACCTCTTCTTAGCCAACAATCTCCGGTACATCGTCGTAAAAGTCCGTTCATCGAATCTCAGATACTTGCTAGGTGAAAATTGGATATCAAAAAACGAAGAAAAGGTGAAGCAATTCGCCTCAAACTACGAACGGTTAGGATGGAGCCACGTCATTGAATCTCTCCCGCGAGAACCAAACACATCAATGGCTCCACAACAAGTGAAAGAGATTTTCAAGAGATTCAATTCATCATTCGAGCAAGCTCATCGGAAGCATTCAATGTGTGTGGTAAGTGATAGTAATCTCCGTGATGAGCTAAATGAATCCATCGCGGAGAAAATACTACCAGCTTACAGAGAGTTTTACAATAAACATAGAAATGCGATAATAAAAGAGAGACATTCAGCTCATGTGGTTAGATTTTCTCCGGAGGAAATAGGACATCAGTTATCCGATTTATTTTTCGAACCGATTGAATTAGAAAGATGTTTATCATTCGAGTTTTCTCCATCGCGTTAGCGCGGTAAATAAAGAAAAAATATTTTATTTGTTTTTTCATGCTATGATCTTATATATTATATGTTGTAGTATATATACATGAAGATCATATTACAGATGTATAGATTGCACAACATTTGTTGATGTGTTCAGAATAAAACAGTACGTAATAGCAAGTATATTTCATGAATGATGATTTCTTTTTTCTTTTCCATGAACTGGCAAGCCGGAATGAAGAGCGGATCTAGCATGAAAAGTACAGTTTCGGGTAGAATCAGAAGTCGAGTCAATCAAATTTCTTAAAGTATACAAATATAGAATTCGATTCAAAGCTATTAGGTTTTGTGACTTTATCAAACAGTTAGCTATTAGCCCGGCCCCTAGTGCTAACCTCCCTGGGATGGAACTCAATATATAATTATAAAGTTCAAAATTCATGAACTTTATTCTATCTTGAAGTGATGATGCTGTCTTGGACTGATATTTTATGTTTGTTATGGTCATATTTCAACAAGTCTACAATCATGTTTTAATATTAGATAAACAAAAGAAGCTACACATAAGATACAGTTTTGTTTTTTTAATCATATTGTTGGAGAGGCAAATCTTGTTAATATCTTTATACATTTAGAAACAATGTATTGAACTTATACTAGGTGTATATTTAAGTGAAAAATACTAGTTAAGGAGATTTACGGATTTCTCTTTAATTAGTGAAAGCAAAATCATGCAACTATCACGATTTGTTTCATCAGTTATTAAGAATTAATTCCCTTTGTCCACAATCTAGTAATTTCTCTTTCTTATCAACGAGGGACACTCTCTAATGAAATAACTAGTAATTTCTCCAATATTTACGTAGTATACCTTTTTAGTAAAGAAATTTCAATCGAATCTCGTTTCCCTAAGCTAGCTCCGCCCATGCATCCATCTGTCAATACTCAATGCCCAAAAGGTCCACAAACGTCTAACCTTTTTTTCTATGTTCTTTCTTGGAAATTTTCTACAAGTTATAGAAAAATTCGTGGAAAAACATTATGACAAACAATGACATATATATGTTTAAATTCATGAATTTTGAGATTACGTGATATGAAAGTAGAGTGTAAATATAAAGCTCTTATTCATCATTTGAATTTTAATTTCTTCGTCATGATTGAGAATAATAAAATTTTCTTCATAAATTTTGGTACATTCTAGAACTTAACTTAAAGTTAAATTAAGAAAAGTATAATAATTCTATGTAGACACATAATTATATTCCAAAATACAATTCTAAAAGATAAAACGAATCTAAGTTTTTGACCCCATTGCAGAGATTACGTTTTATGAAAGAAGAGTGTGTGTATGAATTCACATTAAATATAAGTTGATATTATTATTACATATATAAAGAGAAGTCATCATATTATTATTAGTTTGGTTTGATCTAATAAAAGTCATCATAATTTTATTTGTGGGATCTTTAATTTTTGAGACAAAAAGGCCTTTACAAAAGTCCCATTTGGAGAAAGTTCTTTTATGAACTTCTGTTAATGTCTTAGTATTCGATTGCCATCAAGTACAAGATTCAAAGCTCGAATTTTCCTTTTTTTTTTTTTTTTAGTTAAAATAGAGTATCATATTTCCTTTTTCTCCTTTCCCACACAATCTCAAACTCGATCATACTCATTTTATTTGTAAAATTATAAGTTCAAACATACTACATACTACTTAGGAATTAATTTTATAGGTGTTCACATATATGTTATGCTCGTGTTATAAAGAACGCTAGATCCACCAACTTGAATCAGGTACAGAGCTAGGGTAACACAAGGGGATATTCAAATTATTATGATGGTGAATTTCGTTTTTCTTTTTTTGAGAGTTTACTCCTTTATATTTTTAATTCACTTAATTAAAATTATGAATCTGATTTCTGTAGTTTGTTTTGTATAACAATTACACTATTACTAGTTGAAGAATTCAGCAATGTCCATATTGATGATACTTAATAGTTAAAACTAAACTTTAAGTCTTGTCCACAACAATAAGGTCAATAACAATTTGAATTTTGTGACATTAATGATAGCAACTATACATTAACAAAGTAAACAAAATAATTTAATATACATATGATAAATAGCCACAATTTTGGTTATTTAAACCTATGAAAGAAATAGTTGATATTCATTTCTTCATGAATATTATATTTGAGTCTAAAAAAGGGGACCAACCTAGTTGTAGTTATTAGAAAATACATCTCATCGTTCACCTCTAATGTACCACGTTTCTTCTCATTTTATAATATTTACAATAAGTATATGCATTGCTCGAATAATTAATTATAAAAAAAAAATGTGTTATTTTCAGTTTGTTCAATATTTCATTTTGATCAATCAATTTGTGATAGAAACTTGAAAGCGTCACATGACCTCAATTAGAGGTCCATTTCAGCAAAGACAAACAATGTTAGTTCAGACTTAAGGACGGACATGACATTTTAAATTTATGAGTTATGAATTCTAGAAAGTGGCAATTTATTAGATTTTAAAATACAAATATAGAAGGGAAAATTACGCGTATAAGCAAACATATACTAGTTAATTACTTAACGGAAAAGGGTCAAAATTACCCTTGAACTATGCGAAATAGACCACTTATACCCTTCGTTACATTTTGGGATCAAAAATGCCCCTGCCGTTATACTAAGAGACCACAAATACCCTCAAGAGTTAACACCCCAAATTTTTAGTGACATGGCAAGCCACGTGGGACTAATCCTTCCACCTAAGCGTTGCCAACTAGGATTCACTACAAAAGAACTAAACTTTTAGCGGCAACAACAGTCGCCACAAAATTTCAAAAAGTCGTCACTAAAGGTTTTTTAACAATAAATTCTGATTTGTGTGTTTTTTCTTCATTGTTTTTAAAAAACCAAAAATGATATCGATTAAGGAGGAG
>JAJOOR010025878.1:0-12134 GCA_036250505.1 Solanum acaule | reverse complement strand
CAGCCCCAATGCGATGTGTGACATCATCATCGATGTCACCACTTTCTTGGATTACAGACCCAAGATACTTAAAACTTTCTTTCTTAGGAATGATCTGTGTGGCAAGTCTCACATCCACATCTGCCTCGTCCAATGCATCACTGAATTTGCACCCCAAATATTCTGTTTTGGTCCTACTCAACCTGAACCCTTTGGACTCCAGCGTTTGTCTCCACACCTCCAACCTCGCATTAACGCTAGTCATGTAATCTCTTATATTATAAGACTATAACTCAGACACACCTAATTCATATAACTTAAGAATTAAGATTTGCATTTTAAAAAAAAGTCTTAAGTAATTATATATACAATCATTATAATAATTATTATTATTTTAATTGAAAAAAAAACTTAAGCCGTTTGTAAAGATGAGAATAATAACTTGATTATGTTTGTAATTTAGTATTTGTAATTAAAGTAATTAATTTTAATTAAATTTTTTTAGTAGTGGTAAATGTGAATTGGGATCCAATTCAGTGAGAACAAAATCTGTAACAAAAGTACTTTAGCTACCTTTTTTGTTTTGAAGCCGGCATTTTGGCTTATGATTGTATTTTGTTTTTTTTATTCATTGCAAATGAATCATCCTTTTTTATCTCTACTTTTTATTTTTTTATTTTTTTCTTTTTGCCACCCTTCTCTATATTCTTTCCATATTCAATATTTATCATATTCAATCTCTCATTTCTCCTTTTTACATTTTGCCCCCTACAATAAAAAAGTTCTATAAATAGGCGTAACTTAGGTTGCAGTATCATATCACCTGAAAAAGAAAAAAATGAATGAAGGCGGCGAGAATGATCATGGTTTGTATGCTGATGTCTGGTCATACCTAGACGTGAATGACCATCAAGTTGGGAGTGGAGAGACGTTTGAAGGTAACAAGTTGCTAGATCCGAGTAGGTCTGATACTTGTCAGCCGTTAACAATTATTAATGAGGTGGTTGAAGTGAGTGCTGATGTTGCCAAAAAGAGAAGTCCACCCAACCGAAAAAAGAATGGTAAGGGAATTGCTGAACCAAATTCTGATGCTAATGGAGCTGAAGTTAGAAGGGCATCAGAGCATGAGTTACACATATGGACGGAGAGAGAAAGAAGAAAGAAGATGCGAACCCTATTCGAGACTCTTCATGCTTTGGTTCCTAACCTTCCTGCTAAGGTAAAAAATTCTTTAAATGACATATCTTATTTTTTATTATCCGATTTCTTATCGATCAAAAGAGATATAATTCAATAAATTTTATGATTATCTGAAACAATTGTTTTTGTTATTTTCCTTTTATTGTCTTCCGCAACCTTAATTAATAAGCATAATCAACTCATAAAAAATTATTCAAAAAATGAACATGTTTTTTAGATCAAATAGAAACTTGTAAAATGATTTAAAAATTACTTCTTTGTTTGGTTCTTTTTGGCAATTACATCAGCCTTTAATTTTCATATGTGATTGTTCTATATTTCCAACTTTCTAAATTGAGTAAATAAATTTTAGGAGAATCTTTTTAGGAAGCTTACTAAAGGAGACATGATTCTATGTGAAAATGTAACTTGATATATATATATATATGATTGATTATTAATACAACAACAAATCCTATGTAATTCCACAAGTGAGATTTGAAAATAATAAGATGTAGGCAGATTCCTACTTTTGTGAGTTAGAGAGACTATTTTTAATAGACCCTTGACCCAATTGGAATAAATTTATTTGGTGATATACACATTCCCCTTATTACTAATTTGTACATATCTACCTGTTAATTCCAAAATAGAATAATAAGATGCGTTTTGTTTGCCAAAAAGGGGAAGAATAAAACAATATAGAACTTCCGATTTTTTCGCATATATTGTTATAAAAAAAAACTCCTTAAATTTCTTTGTTTCTTATCTTCTAGCATAAGAATATGAAGTTTTCAACATTATTCTAATTCCATTCTAAATTTATCAAAAAAAACATTTTCTTAATCCGTATAAATATAAGATCTTTGTAACTCGGATGAGTAATAAACATGATTTAAAAATTAACAATTCCAAATTATAACCTTTTTTTGTAACTTGTACTTATTAAATGAATTTTTTTAGACACTAATAAATTACTTGAAACTAATTAACTCGTAGATATATAGTAGATATGGTATTCCCTTGACTTACTTCCCCTTAATTAGTGAAAATTTTGACTTCGCCTTTGAAGTAGAAATTAAATTAATTTCATATTTTTTGTATATGCAGGTTGATAAGTCTACAATAGTTGATAAAGCAGTGAACCACATTCAAAAACTACAGAATACTGTCAAAAAACTTGAAAGTCAAAAGCTAGAAAGGCTAGAAGAATATAGCATAAAGTTGATGAGTTCACAGAAAGTTGGTAATAGTTGGGAGAAATATGTGGGTGATCAAGGATCAACCAATAATTCAACAACCATTACACCAACAACTCATGGTGCTAGTCCCCTTATTCCAACAGGTTTCATGACATGGAGTTCACCAAATGTGATACTAAATATTTGTGGTGAGGATGCACATATTAGTGTGTGTTGTCCTAAGAAGCCAGGGTTATTTACCATCATTTGTTATGTTTTGGAGAAACAGAAGATTGACATTGTGTCTGCTCAAATTTCATCTGATCAATTCAGAAGCATGTTCATGATCCAAGCTCATGTAAGTCCTTTTATTTTCTTCAAATTAATATATTGGTCATTTTGAACATTGTGAACTAGGGTTTTAGTTAGCACACTTTTCGATTTATTTTACGTGTCTTTGTTTGATTGATCAGGAAATTGAAGAATGACATGCGTTGAGAAATTCTTTTGAATTGGGTGTTTGAGAAACATATAGTTATTTTTTCTTTTATAAGTTTCGCGTCTAACTGAACATTTATCTTCACATGAAATGAAAGTAAAAAAAAAAAGGAGTATATATCTATCTTTTTTTTAGAAATGCCTCCTCCCACCTAGTCTCACCCTGAGGTTGAAATTCTCTATTTCCTACTACGTAGAGTTTAGTCATAGATTATGTTTAGAAATTATTTAAATTGTTTTACCTGAGTCGAGTGTTTAACAGAAATAGTCTTTCTACTTTTAGAAGATCATATGGATAAACATATGTACATATTTACTGAGTATATTATTATTGTTGTTATTATTGCTTGATTCTAAAAACATGTTTGTTGTATATTCAGGCTAAAGGTGGAAGTGGGGTAGCTCAATTCTCGGGAGCATTCACCGTGGAAGACATGTACAAGCAAGCTGCAAATGAGATAATGTTATTGATAACCCCCAAATGATCAATATCATATTTACTTTTGAAGTTCATTTAGTGGAGGAAGAACGGTTGTCGCCGTATAGGCATGTTTACTTTTCTAGTTCATCCGGTAGAAGATGAACAGTTGTTTCCGTAAAACCTGTTTTATTTACTTTTATAGTTCATTCGATAGAGTATGAACGACTGTGGCCGTAAAGGCTGTTTTATTTATTTTTATAGTTCATTCAATAGAGGATGAACGGTTGTGACAGTAAAGACTATTTTATTTTTCATTTGTATTCTATCCAGTGGAGGATGAACGACTGTCTCCATATCGGAGGAATGAAAACTATGGAATTTGGTCCCATTAAGTTTCTTCCAATGATATTTGTAAATAGCAAAAATCTTGGTTTGATATATGTTTATGTGTTTGCTTTAAGGGTGTGTTTGGTATGGATGAATATTTTAAAAAAAAATTCATGTTCGGTTTTCAGAATATTGTCTCTATTAAAATATATTCCTTACAAATGAGAAAAATTGCTTCGCGGTGGAAACGTGAAAAAACAAATGGCATAAATTACATTAATGATTGTAAAGTCATTTAATTATAAGCAATGGCTTTACACCCCCCATAATTTTAAGACTCTATTTTTTTGTTATTAATAATACATTAATGCTATATTAATATGGGAAAATTATATATAATAGCAAATTATTAATTCAAATTAAATGCTATAAATACAGTTTGATTTAATTGTACCCCATAACAAACTTTTGCTATTTTCGCCTCTCTCCCTGGTGGAATCTTGCTCGCCAAACTCGTGTTGCGCTGCTACTCTCGCTCGCTTTTACACAAATACAAATGTATAAAATGTGTTTGTGTTTGTATAAAGCGAGAGAAAATTGTATATATATACATATATTTTCGTCCCCCTGTCTCCCCTCTCCCCGATCTTGCTCGCCACTCTCCAGATCTCGCTCGCCACTCTCACTTTATACAAACACAAATGTATGCATTGCGTTTGTGTTTGTATAAAGCGAGAGAAAATTGTATATACAAATACAAATGGATATATTTTTGTCATATACACTTATGATTATACAAATACGATCTTCCTCTTCCCAGTTTTTTTTGTCTTTCTCTTTTCTCGCTTTATACAAAATAGATTATACAATTGATTCTTTTGTATATGTATGCCGAAACAGATTATACAATTGCTTCTTTTGTAAATATGTATAGCGAAACAACCATAGCTTTCATTTGTATATATATAGCGAAATATACATATTTATGTTTGTTGTGGAGTGCAATTATGCAAACTATAGCTATAGCATACAAATATGATTTTTGTGTTTGCTATATGTGAAAGTTGCTCTATTAATATTCCTTTATAATAAATATTTAGGGGGGAAAGTACATAATATTAACTGTAAAAAAAAGAATTATTTAACCGTATGGTTAATTTACATTCTAATATTTATTTTATTTTTTTCTGTAATAAAACTTATGTTTATATTCTTCTTTTCTTTTCCCCTTTGCTAAACTTAAAATTTACTCTTTTACTAATTAGTTGTCCGATCCATTCTCTAAATTCAAGAGATAAACGACATTAAATAAATTTAAATTATATTTCTTTTACATTCTTCCGAAGTTCTCACACATTACAACAAATAAATTGAAATAATAAAATTTTACTATGTTGTGAAGCTATCAATTTCAAAAATCCTCTATTTTCCTAACTCTCCAGTCTCAACTATCCTTCTTTTTTTTAAAAAAAAAAACAAATGAAATTTTACAATATTTTTAATAATTTTACCTCATAGGAATACTTTTGTTTTACTTCTTAGAATTTAAATATGTCGAGATATAAAACATAAATCATATTTACAATTATGAATTTTCTTAAAATTTAAGGCCTATTATTATAAAGTTTAATTTAATTTTAGACCCCTAATATTCTTCAGCCGTGCATGATTCTCGACTCCCACTCCATATAATCACTTATTTTAACTCCTATCAAACAAGCCCTAAGAGATTAAAAATATCATATTACTTCAACTTTTCTAAAGAGGATAGAGAAACCAAAAAAAAAAAGAAAAGCAAGGTACTTAATTATTTACTGTCCCTACTTTCATTTCAGCTTCTACAACAATTAGCACTTGCAGAGAGTTCATATATCAACTTTTATTTAGGTCAGTTTTTTCATATTTTATTTTAAAATTTTGTCTATATATAAATAATTTTCTTACAAATTAGAAAATGATTTCCTTGGTAGAGCATGAAACTAAGTGCCATAGCCAATAAGTTACATTTTAAGCTTACAATGGTCTCCTCCCCACCCCTGCCGGTGGCGATTCAATGATACAATCATTTAATTAGGAGAAATTTCATAAATAGCTAAGAATTGAAATATAATGAGTTCTCTTAGCTATAGTTTGTCTTGTTATATAGTGTAGCTATAGTTTCAGTAGTTGAGTTACTTTATTTATATATCTCGTTGAATATTAATTTTTTAATACAAATTGGACTCTTAACTTAATTAGTGAGGCAGTAATTTCGATTATTACAACGGAAATAAATCCCGAAAATCATGATTATTTTATCTGATTAGATTTTCGTACCAAATATGACTTCTGCTAAAAAAAGAACGAAGTCAAAAAATTACCTGATAAATATACTAATCAAACGTATATAAATATCATTAACAGATACATCATATATACAAATGAATAAATGTATACAAATTCTGAAATTATACAAATAAAGGTTGGGTCGTATATTTGCTGATAATATGCAAATACAAAAGAAGTAATTGTATATAATTGTTAAAAATATACAAACAAGGTCTAAAAAGTATAAAAGCCGCAATAAATATTGATACGCATAGATTCATATACAACATAATGCGAAATGTATTGATAGAAATACAAATCACAAAAATATACAAATGCCTTGATTTCTTCACCCTCATCTTGGTCCATTAACCCAGATTCATATCATAAAAGATGAGAGAGAAACTCTACTTTGTATAAATGGAGAAATGGGTAAAAGATGTTAGTTTATGCGTGTTATATCAATTAGAACGTGGATCCACAACAATTCGAATTAAACTGTAATGACGAATAATAATTAATTTAAACTGTAATTATAGTAAATAATTCAATAGTATATATTTGCCTAGTCGCGCAATTTTTCCCTTCTTGCTTTCCCTCTTTCTTTCCACGTATAAACAAGCCCAATAAGGAACATTTTGGGCCTTTACAAGTTTGTGGCTTTCTCCTTAGTCTTTAGTCTTTAGTGTGGAAGTTTTGTTTTAGGAAATAATGTAGTAGTAGCTTTCAGGATTTTCTGTACAAAAATAGTACTCATTCTGTCCATAAAGAATATCAGAGTTTTGAATAAAAAGGTCCAATTCATATAATTTCAATGTGACTTAATTAGGCACCAAGTTAGATTGTTGGAACTATAATCCCAAATATTTAGAACAACTACAACAACATATACCAAATGTTATCCCTTATAAATAAGAGATCTGGACCAGAGATTAATTTTTGAAGGGCTGTTTTTTTCTATTAAAATTGTAAAGGTGTTGGTTCAGCTATCTCTTCTACTTGCATTCCTTAGGAATTATTGGCATTGGAGTGTAACACCTCACAACTAGAAAGAACTAGAAAGAAGTTTAAAATCTGGAAATAGTTACTTTTGGAAAGAATGAGGAAATCCGGAATTTTTAAGCAAGTTAAAGTGAGTTTTTGGTCAACTTCAAACGGTCATAATTCATAGCTCAGGATGAGTTTGGTGTGATTCCAGATATGGTTGGAAAGCCCTTGGAATTATCTTTCCAACTCCGCCAAGTTTGCGCGATTCCGAGTTCGTATGAGTGAGTTATGCCTTTTGGAAATAGGGCTATTGGATTAAGGAAATGTCCAATCCGGAATTTTAAGGGGTATTTTAGTCTTTTCATTGCCCTATTATTTTAATCCATTTTTAGGAGTTTAATATGGATCAAATCAGATTTTAGTCAGTTTTAGAATTTGGGATTTCACGCTAGGGCTAAGCAGAAAGGAGAAGAAGAAACAAGAACGTTCATGATCGTCGAAGTTTGGCTTGTGGAATTCGTCGAGGTGATCCCTACAAGGTATGTGAGATCACATAGCGTTGGGTTAGTTCACCCACGCACCAAGCATGTTTAATTTAGCGTATTTTCGTCCTAAAAAGATTGAGAAATTGATGTTCTTGATAGTTGTTCTTGAATTGATTTCGTTCTTGAATATGAGTAGGGATTAAGGAGTTTCTTCATGATTAAGTGTTGTTTCCTTGAGTTGTTTGGATTAGATTTTGTGTACATGATTTGGGTACATGAATCTAAGGTGAATTTGGGAAAAAGAATCAGATTGAAACGATTTAGGATCAGAAAACGAGTTGAAAAACTCGTCAGACGCACCTGGGGAGGGCCAGGCGCGTCGTGCCCCATAGCGCCAGGAGGCTGGGGCGGCGCGCCTGCAGTGCGCCCAAAACAAGCCCCAGTAAGTTGGGGACTAGCGCAGCGCGCCAGGGACGCGCTCGGATCGGCGTTTTTCACTAGTTTTTCGTCGTTTAGCCTATTTAAGTTATTCTAAAGTGTCCTAACACTTTCCATTGATTCTAACTACTCTAAATGACTTCTAAACACCTAGAAATCATCCATAAACATGAATCATAACCTTGAATCCATAAGTTCAAATTCAAGCAAAGTCAAGAGCCAAGTCTAGGAAGTTTTTAGAGTCTTTACAAGAAGTCTTTTGCAAATGCTTTTAAACATTGTTTTAAGACTTAAAGTTCAAGTTGAGTAAGAAGTAAAGAGTAAAGCTTGAAGTCCATTTCTTCAAAAGTACAGGGGGACTATGTATTCCCAAAGGGTTTAAAATGTTTTCACATTTAAACAAGAAAGGAAACCTCGATTTCCAAAGGGCCTTCGGGCTAGTTTTCAGAAAAGAGTAATCGCTTTCTAAATGAAGCAAGAGGGGAGACTTTGATTTCTAAGATAGCCTTTGAGCTAAGTTTTTGAGCACTAATCTCAAATCACAGAAAGAAGTATGTTTTTAAAACATACAGAGCTAGTATATTTTGGAAGTAGTATTGAGCACTGAATTTGGGGGGAGCATGAGTTCAGATAACTCACGTCTCCATAAAACCATGTAGCCACCATGGGTAGAAAAGGGTCATACTTTTTAGATGAACCTTTTTCACAATAGACTAGTGGATCCACTTAGTAGTTCAGGTCCTATACCTTTGGCCGGGTATAAGATGTGTTGGCTGCGTGAGGTAGATCGATGTATCATCACTATAGCTCTTATGTGATGGTTGTCAGTTAGAGAAACTCCCACAGAAGTTATTGTATATTTATATACATCAGTTTATTGTATTTTTTTACATACATTTCAGAGTTTTTGTATCCTTGTATACACAGAGTTAACATCATGTTTTTAAACAGCTTTTCTTTTATATTGCACTTGTTTTAAACTGTTTTATATTGAAATGAGTTCAGTTAAGTATTCATGAGTTGAGAAGAGTCAAGGTAAGTGTATCTTTCAGATTCCCTTTCAAGCTTATGTTTGTTAGCATTCCAACTCGCATACTCGTATATTCAATGTACTGATGCCAGTTGGCCTGCATCTTATTATGATGTAGACACAGGTAACTAGGATCGGCATCTGGCACATCGTTGATCCAGTGAGCAGTTCAGAGTCTGTTGGTGAGCCTCTTTGCATTCTAGAGGACTCATTTTCATTGCTTTCAGTTTTAGTATTAGTTCATTAGGATGTCGAGGGCCTGTCCCGACATCCATCTCAGTTGTTTAGAGGCTTCATAGACAGACAGACAGTCAGTTAGTTAATTCAGTTGTCTTTACTTTTCATTTCATATGTTAAAGACTTGAGTTTGCCTTAAAGGCCAATTGAATGTTCCTTTATAACATTCTAGTTACTTCATAAATGTGTATAGGATGAGTTAAGTCTTCCGCTGAGTTAGTAAGTCAGGTCAAGGGTTCGCTTGAGGCCAGCAATGGTCTTCGAGTGTCAGTCCCGCCCAGGGTGTAGGCTCGGGGCGTGACATGGAGTGTGAGTCGCGCAATAACCTTTTTGTTTTCCTTGTAATTGGCCCAATGACTATTATTCATCTGTTTCAAAAACTTAACCATCTTTTTTCTTTTGTTTTGCAATTACTCGTACACATATATTTACTTATATTTACATGTGACTCTTAAGAAAAATTATACTCTTGAATACATGATGTTTAGGAAATTTATTTGAAATATGATCTCTAACTTATTGAAAATGACTTATATTTTTTTTTAATTTACCTATTAGACCATAGTTGTCTTTAGCTTCAATTATGGATTAAAAATACCTCTCTTTCTATATATTGGATCTTGATTGTTTTTATGGTTAAAATGTCCTTCCTTAAAACATATTATGAAACGTTATATATCAATTTTTAATTTAATAGATGGCGTTGATTTATTGGTACACATGAATATAACACTCATTCCGTCTGAATTTATTAATTGTTGGGGATGGATTTTTAAGGACTAACCATTATATTGTTAAAGGATGATCATTAAGAAGCTGAGTTAAATCAATTGGAGCTTGTTTGGATCGATTTTAAC
This sequence comes from Solanum acaule, assembly GCA_036250505.1. Lineage (NCBI taxonomy): Eukaryota > Viridiplantae > Streptophyta > Magnoliopsida > Solanales > Solanaceae > Solanum > Solanum acaule. The sequence continues at coordinate 2,208 of JAJOOR010025878.1, read as the reverse complement.
CTTTGTTAAAAGGATGATCATTAAGAATAAAGTCATTTTGAATATATTAAAGATATTTTTTAACCTATTTTTTCCATCAAAAATAGAGAATTCACATGAAACTATACATTGGAGTTCGATGAAAAGATCGATAATAATATATTAAATATAATTTATAAATAAAGTGTGAAAAAGGATATTATGTATGTATGCAAAGTTTATTTCTATTTTGAGAAGAAAAAAAAAGAAACTATTTTCAGAAGACCGTAATTTAAAACAAATAATAGAAACAACGAAAAAAATAGCATATAGTAACAATAATAACACTAAATCATCTACTATATAAGTAAACAAATATATGATCGATTAAAACTGAATAATATTATATCTAAATATACAGTTAATAGCATATAGGAAAAATTATCCAAATACACATCTTATTTTATCATAATCTCTAAAATTCCCTACCATTTTAAAAAAATTCAAAAATTCCCTCTCGGATACATCACTTTCTTCTCACTAATACATATCTATCCCTCTCGAATACATCCCTCCTCTATGTATATGGATCCTATCCCTTTTCTAATACATTCCTCCCCTCTTGGTACATCTCTCCCCTATATATCCGGATGTCCTATTCCCTCTCTTATACATCTCTAGCTTATATATCCGAATGTGTATTCGGAATATTTTTCAAAAAAAAAGTAAAATCTGGCATTAAGATAAAAAAGCCAAAAAGATAAAAAATCATGACTACAATTTTACAAGCTTACGCCTCGACTCGAGTTTCCGTTGTAGGATTGAGTGAAATGACGAGAGCTGAAGCCAAGGTTCCTTGCTACGCTTCATAGATATTCGTACGATTCTTATGGATTTTAAATGTGTTTGAATTCAGCGTCTCATTAGGTCTTCACTGAAGGATTGTCCATCTTCTCAAGCCTCTCTACCATACCCTCAAACGAAGCATAGAGAGAGGCCAGAAAATACTCAAAAAAAAATGAACATAACAAAAACGGCTCATATTATGACAAACCCCTATTTGCAACTCCTCTTATGTCACGCCACAGACAACTATTCTCTTCCATCGTCATATACTTCCTTTTCATTTTCGTTTGGACTCTTACCTCTTTTGACCATGCGATATGATATTGTGATATGGAATTATGAGATAAAATAGAAGTTTTGATTGGATATGCGATATAAAATTTGTGTGTTGTATATTTTCTCATAAAGATAAGAATCCCATAAGTTGTAAAAGTATTAAAATAACCCCAATTTTTTATTCAATCTTACCAAATAAACAAAAATTTATAAAATCGCATAATAAATTATTACAAAGCTATTTGTTCTCCACTTAAGTAATTGTTTCATCTAACTTTAATTCATCAAACTTTAATTCAATAAAAAAAATTGAACATAAATTGTAGTGTAGTAGTCTTTAATATAATTCTCCCCCATAGTACAGACAATTTCCTCACGTTGAACTTGCATTTCTCGATCATGTGACCGAGAAGACGAACCAATATTGTTACTTTGGGTTGTAATAAATACAAAACGGTAGAAGTAATAAATTAGGTGTTGGACTAAATGAAGAGAATAAATTTATTACTCAACAATCGGTTGGTGTGAGTTAAAGTGACTGTATGTTGGTGAGAAAAATAAATTTTATGTCTGTGAGAATAATAATTTTAAAATGTAATGATGTGATTATAAATTTTATTTACATATGAAATAAATGGTTAGTAGATATAAATGTGGGGTTACTTTAACAAAATATAAACTTGTGGATCAATTTTTGTATTAAAAATATCTCAAATCATGATATGGAATTCCCATATCATGATTTTTGGAGAATATGGAATCACATCTCATGATATGGAATCATGAGATGGAATCAGCGTAAAATCCCATGTCCAAACGCTAATTCCATCTCACGATTTCATCTCATGATATGGTATCACATGGCCAAACGCCTACTTAAAAACTTAGGGTGTGTTTGGTATGGAGGAAAACATTTTTCAAAACTCGACTTCTAATTTTTTTCTTACCCTATCCATACCCTGTATTCGACCCTCCCTATTTTAAAAAAAAAAATTAAAATTTGCAAAATTTCAAATATATTTTTATTTCTACACCCAAACCAGGGGGGGGGGGGGGGGGGGGGGGGGGGGGGGGGGGGGGGGGGGGGGGGGGGGGGGGGGGGGGGGGGGGGGGGGGGGGGGGGGGGGG
>JAJOOR010025877.1:0-15283 GCA_036250505.1 Solanum acaule | reverse complement strand
CCCATTTCCCACTCAATTTGACCCCCTAAACAAGAATATGAAGTCGGATTTTCGAAAAACGAAATGGATTTTTTTAGATATAGCTAAACAAGTTTCCGATAACTTCCGAAGCACATTTTTAAGAACTTTTTGGGTCATTTCAATATCTATGTTGGAGTGATAACTATTATTATATGAGAACTCACACAAAGGTAGGTATTTATCCCAATGCCCTCCAAAATAAATCACACATGCCATCAATATGTCTTCTAACACTTGAATAGTCCTCTCCGACTGTCCGTCTGTCTGTGGATGGAAGGTTGTACTAAAAGTGAGTTGTGGCCCAATTCATCATGTAATTTCCTCCAAAACTTGGATGTGAATTGGGTACCACGGTCTGAGATGATAGAGAGGGACACCACATGCAACCTCACTATCTCTTTCACATAAACTTTAGCCAATTGTTCAGCATTATAATTTATTCTTACTAGAATAAAATGGGTTGAATTAGTCAATCTATCAACTACTACCCAAATAGAATCAAACTTCCCCAAAGTCTTGAGAAGACCAAACACAAAATTCATGGCTATCCTTTCCCACTTCCATTTCGGAATTGGCATTCTTTGAAGCAAACCTATAGTCCTTTGGTGTTCATATTTAACTTGTTGGCAATTTTGACATTTAGCCACAAACTCCGCTATATCCTTCTTCTTACCCGGCCACCAATAAATTCGTTTCAAATCTCGGTACATCTTGGTCACACCCGAATGAATAGAATATCGCGAACCATGCGACTATGTCAATAATTTCTGAATCAAGTCATCAACTCAAGGAACACAAATCCTTCCTTTAAAAATGAGCACATGTATCAAGAGTGGTCTCTTATGACTTTCCAATCGCAGTCTTCTTTCTAAGTTCATTTAAATTTTTATCCTCGAATTGCTTGGCCTTGATCTCATCAATGAATGTGGCCCTCACTTCAATGCTAGCTAACACCCCACCTCTTTTTGAGATGCCCAATTGCATGAACTTAGACTCTAAAGTCTGAATCTCCTTAGCCAAAGGTCGCTTAGTTATACTTAAGCAAGCTAAACTACCTATACTCACCGTTTTTCGACTCAAAGCGTCTGCCACCACATTAGCCTTGCCCGGATGGTATTGAATGGTCACATCATAATCTTTAAGTAACTCCATCCACCTTCACTATCTTAAATTTAGATCTTTTTAAGTGAACACATGCTGCAAACTACGATGATCAGTAAATACCTCACACTTAACACCATAAAGGTAATGCCGCCAGATCTTAAGAGCAAACACTACTACTGCCAACTCTAAATCATGTGTGGGATAATTCATCTCATGCATCTTCAATTGACGCGAGGCATAAGCTATAACATCCTTATCCTGCATCAACACAGCACCCAAACCAGAATGTGAAGCATCACAATAAACAATAGAATCTTTACCTTCAATTGGTAATGCAAGAATAGGCGCGGTGGTCAAGAGATTTTTGAGCTTTTGAAAGCTCTCCTAACATTTTTTAGTCCATTCAAATGGTATCTCTTTTTTGGTCAAATTAGTCAAGTGAGTGGCAATAGAAGCAAAGTTTTTCACAAATTGACGATAGTAGCAGCGAGCCCCACAAAACTCCTATCTTCCATCACAGAGTTAGGCCGAACCCAATTCTTAACCGCCTCAATCTTTTGAGGATCTACCTCTACCCCTTCTTTTGAGACCACATGTCCCAAAAATGTAACCGAAGTCAACCAAAATTCACACTTAGAAAATTTAGCATACAACATTTGTTTCCCAAGAACACCCAAAACAATACAAAGATGGTTGGCATACTCTTCCTCACTTTTCGAATAGACCAAAAAATCATCAATAAAGACTATGACAAATGAATCAAGAAATGGATTGAACACCCCATTCATTAAACTCATAAAAGATGTATGCGCATTAGTCAAACCAAAAGACATAATCAAAAACTCATAGTTCCCATAGCGAGTTCTAAACGTTGTCTTGGGAACATCCTTTGGCCTAATTTTCAACTGATGGTAGCCAGACCTTAGATCAATCTTGGAGAAAACTGATGTCCCTTGCAATTGGTCAAAAAGATCATCTATTCGAGGCGAGGGATAATTATTTTGAATAATGACCCTATTCAATTGCCGATAATCTATACATATTCTCATACTACGATCCTTTTTTTTAACAAACAAAACTGGAGCACCCCATGGGGAAGCACTTGGACGAATAAATCCCTTATCAAGAAGCTCTTGGATTTGAGCCTTAAGCTCTCTTAACTCTGTCGGAGCCATGTGATATGGAGGGATAGAAATGGGATGAGTACCAGGCTCTAAATCAATGCAGAAATTTATATCTCTATCCGGAGGCATACCAGAAATATCATTAGGAAATACTTCTCTAAACTCTGACACCACAGGAATAGACTCAATAGATGGAGTCTCAACCTCAACATCCCTAATATGAGACAAATAAGCCAAACAATCGTGGTCTACCAGTTTACTAGCCTGAATGGAGGATATAATCTTAGCTTGCTTAGACTTGTACACCCTTTCCCACTCTAATTTTTCCCTTCCTAGAATTTCTAGAGTTACAGACTTAGTATTACAATTAAGCACAACATAATAAGGGGACAACCAAGTCATGCCTAAGATTATGTCAAAGTCAGTCATATCCAAAATCACCAAATCAGCCCAAGTCTGATAACCCATAAACAAAATAGATCAAGCATGATAGACATGGGTAACTATGACAGACTCTCCAACTGGGGTAAAAACATGGATGGGGGGCATCAAGTATATCACAAACCATATCAAATTCTGAGGCAAATCTCGCGGATAGATAAGAATAAGTAGAACTCAGATCAAATAACACATTAGACATCCGGTCACAGACAAGAATAGTACCTGTGATCACTGCGTCAGACGCCTCTGCCTCATTCTTTCCCGGAAAAGATAACATCGAGCCCTATCACCTTGACGAGCCACTTCCTTGCCTGGTTGTACATTACCCATGCCTCTGTTACCATTTCCTCTACCTCCATGGCCTCGATGATTACCTTCTCGCCCACCTTGTGGACGCCCTCGACCATTATTATCATTCCTCACGGGTACCACTACTCTAGACTGCTACTGTACGGAATCTAACACACGTAGGTGGGGACAATCTCTCCTCATATACTCAGGTTCTCCACAATTGTAGCAAGTATGATCAAATGATGGTCTGTTTCCCGTTGAAGGCGCAACTCATTCGCTATCCTGACTCAAATTATGAGATAGAGTTCCTAAGTAATAACATGTGGAGGCGAGCATAGCGAACTGAATTGGCTTGGCTGCAAGCGTTTGCCTTCCGGACCCCTTGGAGTAAGAACCTTGAAAGTTACCCGAGTTCTTGGCCCTTTTTTTCCATGCCTTAGCTTGACCGTCTCGCCTCACTTCTTCCACTTTCTTAACATAGTATGTCACCTCATTAAAGCTTCTCCCTGCAGAAGTCATATGAACAGATAATACTTGCAACTCAGAATTTTATCCTTTAATAATAAAACAGATCCTCTCCTCCTCAGTAGTCACCAATTGCATAGCATATCTAGATAAAGCATGCTCTTAAGCGGCCACAGACATACCACCTTGTTCCAAAGCCATAAATTCATCTTTCTTACAATCTCTCAAAGTTCTAGGCACATATTTCTCTAAAAATAGAGCATGAAATTGGGTCCAAGAGAAGGGAGGTAAAGTTGAAGATCTGCATTCCATGTAAGCTCTCCACCACTTCTTTGCCTCACCTCGATTTGAAAAGTCACGAACTCAACCTCATACTGATGGACAATTCCCAATTTATGAAGCCTCTCATAGCAATCTAAGATAAACTCATAAGCATCCTCATAATTAGAACCAAGAAACACATGAGGCTTTAGCTTAAACAACATAGTCAACATTTCATGCTCATTACCAGTCATAACAGAACCCAACAAAGGACGAAAGAAAGCATCATTACCTCTCGTTCCATCCGTCTTGGGCGCAGTGCTAGAAACAAGGGGGGTTAGTGGGAGCTTGAGTTGCTTGAACAGAAGGAAGAACTTCAGGACCAACCAACCCTTTCAAGAATGACATGATTTGTCGAGCTAACACTAGGTCTATGGGAGGAACATCAGTAGTCTCAGCTTGCACCTCTTCCTCTTGTCCAACCTCCTCAACGTTTTCAAGCTCAGTATCCATTTTTATCTCTTCATGTTGCACAGGAGGGGACTCATTTTGGGGAGCATTTTCGACCGGTACCCCATCTCTAGCAGACGCCACTCTTCCTCGGCCTCTACCCCTAGCTCTTCCTCTACCCCTGCCTCGACCGCGACCTCTCGCTGCAGATTCCTCAGGTGGAGCATTGACGGGAGCTACGGGCCTGACGCTGTTGAATCTAGTATTAACCATCTGTGGACAGAAGAGCGAAGGAGGTTAGATACCAATTTGAATCGCCAGATACCAATTGGAATCAAGTCATAGCACGAAAGGAGGCAAGAGAAAATAGAGGTATTTCCTAAAGTTCTATAGCCTCTCGAAGAAAAGTAAAGGCGTCCTCGTACCGTTCCGTAAGACTCTACTAGACTCGTTTTGGTACATCGAGATCAATGAACCTAGGCTATGATACCAATATTGTCGCGACCCAGACCATCGTGATTGGCACCCACACTAACCCTCCAATAGGAGTAGAGCTGGGCATAATATGGTTTAAACCGAAAAAACCAACCGAACCAATTTTTTTTAAATATCAGTTTCGGTTATTTCGGTTGGTTTCGGTTTCAGTTTCCAATATTTCAGTTTTTCGGTTCGGTTTTCAGTTTTTAGCTAAAACAATCCGATTAACCGAAACAACCGAAATTTATGTACCCCTTAATTAAATGTTAGCCCATGCCCAGCCGGGCCATCTTCTACTCTTCTACTTCAGTCTCTAGTCTGACTCGAACTATTTGTCAAAATATATATGAAATAGAGTTTGTATTTTACGAAAATATTCAAATTAGGCCCAAATTCCTATCATAAATCCCTAAATTGATTTTCCTAACACAGACCATCGTAAAACTCTCAACTCTCGTTTCAAACTTACGCCGCAGCTTGTCTCTCAACTCTCATCTCTCATCTCTCAGCTCGTTGTCCGTTGTCTCTTAAGCCTCCGGCCAGCTGCTGCTCCTGGCTCATCGCTGAGTCCTCGCGCCTCGCAGCCCGCAACTGCTCAGTGCTAGCGACTCAAAAGTCGAAGGTCGGTGCTCACTGGCCAGTGGCCACTGCTCATCGCGTCTTAAGTATTAACTTCATCTAGAAATCCTTATATATGTTATATTCAATTTCAAATATGAGATGAGTAGTAAGTATTGAAGGGTGTGCTTGTAAGTTGTAATTTTCATAACCTGAAAATGTAAGTATGTAACAACATATATTTAATTCGTTATAGCCAGCAATGGATGTTGGCCATGAAACTCCGAGGATGTTTGCTTATAAATGAAACATAATTCTGCTTCGAAAATTTCAATATGTTAACAATATTGGGTGTCTTAACAGATCTGATAATCTCTAGTTTTTTGAGTTTGAAATGTTTACCTAATCTTGAAGATAGATACATATAGATTAGAGGTGAATGTTTCATTTGTTTGTATATACTGTTAGTATCCCAGTTATAAAGAGCAGTGTCATGCACTTGTTTCAATACCTCTTCTGGAATATGCAAAAGAACATGATCATTTCTGAAGCCCTATTATTTTATTTTACTAAAATTATCCAGATGGCACAGCCCACAGGCCACTGTTAATTAAATTTGGTTAAACCGAAACTGAACCGAATTAAACCGAACCGAAATTGTAAAAACTGAATCGAACCGAATTTATTTCAGTTTGGTTTGGTTTCACATTTTTGCCAAACCAAAAACCGAACCAAAACTTACAAATCGAACCGAACCGACCGAACGCCCAGCCCTAGATAGGAGAACCGCTACTACAACCCAAACCAAGCAACTAAACCAAAATTCTAAAGCATTTAAGTTACGGAAGCAAGTTAAATACTAAGGAAAGAAATAGGGAGTTCCCATAAACTCTAACAAAAGTCTAATAACGAACTAAACAATAAGGAAGAAATAACCTAGAACCTGAAAGTCAATGTACCAAAACATCTAAAGTTCAACAAGTCTAAACAAGAAAGGATGCAAACTCAAACTAATGAACTAATCAACTAACTAGAAAAGTATAAGTCTGAAATGTGGACATAGACGAAAAGAGAACTCATGGCAGCCCGGAAGAACTGGCTCACCCTTGAATTCGAACGATCACTGATCCTCTAAGCAAGGTCTGTCAGTAGCCGCTTGAAGATGCCCTGTACTCAACAAAGATAAGAGCAAGTGCAGTAGCAGTACACAAACCATAGTATACTAGTAGGATCACGCGGCTATCCCACTAAGTGCAGCATATATAAGTCATTACAACAATATAATCACATGCATATATCAAACATATACAATATTATCAACATTTATGAACAACGAACAATTTCACATTTCTCAAGATACACAATTATGACAAGTCAATGGTCCTCTCATGGAACCCTAACCCAAACAGTTAGCATACCGAAACATGGTACCTGATCCAATAATTGTGCCGGAACGTGGCAACCAATCCCATAGTTATGCCAGAACGTGGCAACCAATCCAATTTAGTTATGCCGGAACGTGGCAACCGATCCATTCAACACACCACAATCATAATCACAAGTATATTCTCAAAATCATACATTAAGTAATGATTTATGGCATTCATCATTCCTCTATCTCATTTACAACAAGTGTGATCAATAATACAACATTCATATACATACAAGTATTATAATGAAGCAAGAACAAACATACATCACACAATCATAGAATCACAACCATCACATACCTCGAAACAAGCTTGAAACCCGAAGAAATTTGATCTTTCCCTTTCCGGATTCGTTCCGCTTGTTCTTGGTCTATAAATAATCAATATAATACGGGAATTAATAAACAATCACCAATTACCTGAATTACTAATAATTCTATGAACCCTAGATCAAACCCATGATCCCAAGTATCCAATTTAGGACTTTTTCCACCATCGTTTCCAATTCAAAACCCTCCCATTCGATAATTACCCATTCTATTACGTTCTACGGACCGAAAAACGGATTAGGGGAGTGAAAAGCTTACCTTTAGCCTCAAGAATGGTGGAAAATTGTCAAGAGTCGCCTGGTTTCGTTCCTTAGCTCTAAAAATCGAAAAGTGTAGAATAAGGTCGTTTAGGGGTTTATTTACGACCTTAAGTCGCGTCGAACCCGCCACAGCGGCCCTGCCCTGGAGGCAAAAATCCCACCCCAGCGGCTTGCATAGAACCAGTGAGCTATTTTAATAATTCCAAGACCCCCATTTCACAACACACATCTAACCAACGACGCTCAGAAAATACCTTTCACACTAAGATTGATTCCTGGAGTTCTACTCGCCCGAATTCAATTCCGTAAAGTCATACGGATTCCTTAACAAGTTATCTATCCACCCATGTAATCAAAATCATAAATAACTCCCTCGGTTGATACCAGATTTCCTACACCTTAATGACTCCAATTTCGTCCAAATTTGAACTAGGTTGGGAAAATCCAAATACTACAAAAAAGTTTTCTATCCCCAAATTTTCCCCCGTTGGATTTTCTATAACGACGGGAACAGGTCGTTACATCCTTAGGTTTGGGTTCTATACCTCTCTATAGGGAATCCCATCCCAAGACTATTACTCCTTACTACCACATTCAAGTTTAGTACTCTAACAACTCCATGGACTCCTACTAACCCACTCCATCGGAGCCAAGTAAGGGCTCTCATTTAACTATTTCTCATAGTAAAACCTCATCCTTCTCTTCCTCCTCACTTATAACCTTAGATGGAATTATCACACCATCACTATCACAATAAGAACATCAACCTCCTTTTTCTAACATCACTTAATTATTAAAAGGACCTTCGAAAAGATATCTCCCATACTTTTTAGAACTCATTACTATCTTATTCTCAAACACTTGAATTGATTTCTCATCTCGTCATCTCCCCCTTAGGTCTAAGGCTAACACTTGAAAGCTATGGACCTATTTCATTATCTCTAACTGATCTACATCCTCTTTTACTCTAACACTCGGGAGAAGTTTATCTCATGACTACCGAACTCTCAATAAGCAGGTACTAAGACATCTTTCTAAGGTGTTTCTCTTAACCTCTTCTTATTACATACCCTCTTGGTACCCCTCTTAATGCTCTTGTTACTCTCTTGACTTAGCCACACTTCACTACCCTTATCTACAGGCTAGGGTCTTTCACTTGTACCACTCATATTTATTTCAGCTAACATCTCAATTCCTCACCTACTCTATGTCAAGTCTACTAGATCCAATCTCAAGACTAGCATCATCATCACCCTCATGTTTCCATTCTTTGGATCATGACACTCATCTCAAATTCAAGCTTAGTGTTCATTACTAAACCTGAATATCAATACGATTGCTCGCCTACTATACTATACCTCATTACTTGATTAGTTCTATAACCTTCTGAACATCATGACCCTCTCAAAAAAATCACAAGCCTAGCTTGGGTCTATCACCTCATGAATACTCTGTACTTCTATTCAACACATATATTTAGCCCCCTCTAACACGATGGCACATCGGCATCAACTCTATTCTGGTTAAAAAGATATACTCTATCTCATCTTGACTAGCAATTCTTACCCTACCTCATATCATGAGATCTTCACAACTCATCACTTCTTAGTCTACCCATAAGGGAAAACTACTCATCAATAACTTACTGGGTGCATGACTATAATAACATAGTCTGCCTTATCATTATCTCCCTTTCTTGGATTACTAAACCTCTTCATATTTTCCTCTAACTCTAGGCTCTTTCAGTACTACTTTTCATGATCTCGTAACTTATGCTACCTTTTCGGGTGAAAATACTACCCAAGCTCTAAAAATACTTCCTCATAAGGATCTCAACTGAAACTAGGCTTAGGGAAGAGAGTACAACTCTATTTTAGCTCAAATGCACGATTCATATGAATATGGGTGAATTCCTCTGAAACTCAACACTTAACTCACTCATGAGCTTCTCTCAAGCCCCTCTGGAGTCTCATGACTTCCTCAAGACTTTTGCTAACAGCAACTCATCAATAAGGGATTGACTTTTCTTTCCAACTACCTCTAGTATGACGGGTAGTTGAATGAATCTGAGAACGCACGAGTTAGAATAAGTCTCTATGGCATAGCTCTATTGCACGATTCAGAGTATGAAAGAAGGGAAACTTTTCCTAAATGTATGTAGTTCCTCATTTATAGAAGTGGGGTCCTCACAACCATAAATAAGATCCTACACACAGCTTCATAGACACCCTAGGAAACTTGAACTCTGTGCTCTCATACCAAGTTTGTCACGACCCGAGCCTACACCCTGGACGTGGCCGACACTTGAGAACCATTGCTGGTCCCCAAGCGAACCCTCATCCTGGTTGACTACAAGTGGAAGATTAACTCAAGCATACAAAGCTTAAAACAGAATAAAATGTATTGAACTCAATTACAAAATCTTTAACTCTGAATAAAAATAAAATATTCAACTAGCCAACAATAGGCAACTCAAATCTTTAAAACATTTAATAAGATAGATGAAATAGACTTCTCAAACTCTATTGTCTGTCTATGAAGCCTCTAAAAAACAAAGATGGAAGTTGGAACAAGACCCACGACATCCTGACAAAACTGAAAAGTAATGAAATCCTCCGGAAGCAAGAAGGCACACCATAGCTAACTTGAACTCCATGTGATATCAACGAAGCTCTTGTTGATGACCCTAAATACATGTACCTGCATCATGAAATGATGTAGGCCAAATGGCTCAATACGTGGAATGTACAAGCATGTAAGGGGAATTCTAAAGCATAAACATAAGCTTGAACTTGATAAAAAGGAAATATACTTACCTCATCTCAACTCACTCATGCTAAACTCAACTCAAGAATAAGAAACATAGTTCAACTCAATGATAAGATATTCAACTTAGTGAAATAAGGCTCAACTCAATGATAAGATATTGGGAAAAGGGTCAAAAATACCCCTCAACTTTATTTTATTAGTTGACTATACCCTTGCCGTAAAAACAAAGTTATTTTTACCCTCGCCATTACTAATCTCATCATTTATGCCCCTCAATTGGATGGAAAGTCCCAAATTGACTTAAATTACCCAAATTATTTTAAATGACCCATTCCCATTTTAAACCCATGCCTGACCCCTCTAATCTCCTGACCCAAAAAACTTCCTTTATATTATCCTACTTAAACAAACTTGATCTCAGTTGATCCCACACTCTTTCCCGATCAGAACTAGCTTACTTTATCCCAATGCAAAGTCTTCAACTTTGGTTTTGGAGTTTCCTCGTTGTTTTCACAAGTATCACTTGATATGCCTACTTTACTCTGCTCATTCTTCTCAATGGGTTGCTTATTACAAGACAACTCCATTAGGGAAATCAACATTGGACTCTCAAGTTCTATGGGTCTTAACGGAGTTACAAGAACTGGAGGTTTTGAAATTGGTGGTGTTGGAGTTTTTGGACTCACCCAATTTTTAACTGGTGGTGGGGTCAAGACCGTACACAAGCCGAAATACTAATCAAAAGAGACGGCGGTGGTGGTGGTGGAACTGAAACTGATGCATTCTGTTGTATGTAATTGTTGATTCTCATCGGAGAATCAACATTATGATCCCAAGCATTGGAAATTCTGGGTGATGAGTCAATACTTCTCTCCGGGGATGATGCACTAGGCGGAGATGGTGAATCAGATTCCCATTAATGACCATTATCGGTAAAAAAAATCTAGCGGTGAAGACGAAAGAGAGGGATGTTGAGGTAGAAGAGCAATACGAACATCAAGTTGTTCCGGTGACTTAGGCTGTGAATTTTTTGGACTCAAATTCATCGGTGGAGAAATGCTCAGCGATACTGGCAAATCCAAATCAAAACTAGAAAATGAGTACGAAGAAGATGAGCTCGACCCACCAAAATTCTTCACCTCAACGACGGCCATCTATAATTAGATTATCTACAGAAATTCTTTAGCCCTAAAGAATGTTCTTCTGAGAATGGGTTAAAAAAAATTGGTCATGAGATTAGAGGGGTTGGACATGGGTTTGGGGGTTTTAATTTGGTATGAATTCATTTAGTTTAGCGGGTCGAGTTATGATTAAAAGAGAAAATCAGGTTATTTTAATCAACTTGGGCAATTTAAGTCAATTTGGGGCTTTCCATCCAATTGAGGGGCATAAATGATGAGATTAGTAACAACGAGGGTAAAAATAACTTCGATTTAACGACAAGGGTATAGTCAACCAATAAAATAAAGTTGAGGGGTACTTTTGACCCTTTTCCCTAAGATATTCAACTCAATGAAATAAGGCTCAACTCAATAATAAGATACTCGACTCTGGGTACTCAACTCTGGATATTCAACTCTGGATACTCAACTCACTATAAATCAACAATACACATGCAATATATGGAAAGCTTTTAAGACAGTAGAAAGCAACTCAGTGTATTGAAGAATACAATAACAACTTAATTTTTATATATAGTAAAATATATTATAACTTTGTGGGAGTTTCTATAACCGACAACCATCACTATGAGTTATGTGATGATACAGCGTCTCACCCACGCTACCAGAACTGTCCTATATCTTGTCGGGATATAGAACGTCTCAACTAAGTGGATCCATTAGTCTATGCTTAAAGCACTAAGGAATCATCTAAAAAGTATGACCCTTTTCTACCCACGTTGGATGCATGGTTTATGGAGACATTGAGTTGTTATGAACTCGTCCCCACATCGGTGCTCAATACTACTCCCAAAATACTCCGCTCATATGTTTAAAAACAAAAAATCTTTCTGTGGTTTGAGATAATTACTCAAAAACTAGCTCAAAGGCTCTCTTGAAATTGGTGTTTCCTCTCTTGTTTAATTGTGAAAACATTTACTCTTTGAGAATACTTATTTCCCATATAATCTTTTGAAGAAAATGAACTCAACTCTTGCTCTTACTCAACTCAATGCTCAAGTCTTTAAAACAAGTTTCAAAACAATTGTAAAACACTTCTCAAAATAAGGTTCATGCTGAACTATGGACGTGAATGACTCAATTCAAGGTTTTCAATAACCATATATAGAACTCAATACTCGGAACTCAAGAACTTCAATGATAATACTCATTTAAAGAATGCTCAACTCAGAGGGTTCATGCGGAATTATGGGCATGAACTACTCAACTCAAGGACTCAAAGATACTTCTCATCTCAAGACTACTCAACTTATTGGGTTTATGCGGAATTATGGGGATGAACTACTCAACTCAAAGACTTCATGGGTAACATGTAATAGTCCTATGATTAGGAATAAAATCTCAAAAGGGTTAGGAACTCGATACTCAAGACTTAGAACTTGAAGATACTACTCCTCTCAAAGATACTCAACTTATGGAGTTCATGTGAAATTTATGGTCATGAATGACTCAACTCGAGGGTCTACATAACAACATGGAACTCGTGTAAACGACTCTTCTCATTCTCATACTTACTTCTTCAAAACATAGTTCAAATTGACAGTTGATCTCAAAGGATTCACAATTGAACTCAAAAACTTTCTTGAACTCTACTCTTAACTCTCTCTCTTGAATTTAAATTATGAATTCAAGAGTTACGGTTCATGATATGAAGGATCTCATGATGACAAAGTAGACTCATGAATAGATTCTCCTCATTGTTACACTCACTTGCTCGAGTCTTGAAACAAGTTATTTGAATTTGTAGAAGACTCCTCAAAAATACTCAAAAGGACTATCTCAAAATGTTCGGAAGAACTCTTCAAGGCTTAAATCTTAACTCTACCTTGAATTTGAATTATGAATTCAAGGTTATGATTCATGTTCATGGATGATTTCTAGATGTTTAGAAGTCATTTAGAGTATTAGAATCAATAGGAAGTGTTAGTACACTTTAGAAGAACTTAGATAGGCTAAACGATGAAAAACGGGTGAGGGTAGACGACCCAGGCACGTTCCTGGCGCGCCGCGCCAGCCCCTAAGTTACCGGGGCTCATTTCTGGCGCACTGCTGGCGCTTCACCTCAGCCTTCCTGGCGCAACAAAGGTGCGTCGCGCCAGCATTGCCCCAGGCAAAAATGACGAACATTTCCTCTCATTTTCTGACCTTAATTCGATTAATTTTGATTCTTTTTCTCAATATCTCTTTAGATTCAGGTACCCAAAACATATACACAAGAATCTAACTCAAAGTAACTCTAATAATCAACATTAAACTCTCAAGAACTCCTCAATCTCAACCCAAATTCAAAAATGAAAGCAATTCAAGAACACCCATCAAGAACATTCAAACTTCCAATCTTGTTAGGACAAATTCACGTTGAAATAAACATGTTTGGCACATGGGTGAACGAACCCAATGTTATGAAAGTCTCACATACCTCGTAGGATCAAATTCTTGGTGAAATCCGGAATCAACTCCTCAAGAAATCGACAAATCTAGACCTTTTCTTCTCCTTTCTCCTCTTGAGTTCTTTCTCTAAAAACCCTAGCGTGATTTTACAATTGTTTATACTGAACCCATTTAGTTTAGACCCTAATTAAATCACTAAAAATGAATTAAACCAATTGGGTATGGAAAAGACCAAAATACCCTTTTAAAATCCGATTTTGACTTTCTTTATCTAGACAGCCCGACTTTCAATGGACATATCTCCCTCATACAAACTCAAAAACGAGCAAACTCAGTGGCGTTGGAGATTAATAAAATTCAAAGATCTTTTCTACGGTATCTTGTAACACACCTAACTCATCATGTGCTAGGAGGTATGGTTTTTTGAAGTTGACCCAAAAGTCATACTTAGCTTAACTTGCCAAATTTCAGATTTTGCTATATCCAATTTAGTTCTTTTTGGAACTCAAGGTGCTATATCTAGTGACCTTAACACTCAAGAAAATTTAAATTCCTCAGTAAAATCCTACTCACAAAGAAGGATGATTTGAGTCTTAGCTCAAAAAAATTTTGGGGTGTTACAGAGGTCCTATTACCCCCCCCCCACCCCACCCCACCCCCGCCCCGAACATTTTAAAAGTAGAATATATAACCCCTTAATAACTCACCCCCAAATTCATATTAAATAGTGATGGATACGCACCCACCACGTAATATATATATTTTTTAATGTATAAAAATCAATTATGTTGTTTTCTTTGACATGGCATCAGCCACAGGCCGGAGTCTTCTCCCATGGACCAAAAAAATTTTCCATCAATTTTCATCTAAATTTCTCTCGATTCAACCTTTGAAACTTCCCAATTTTTTTCAACAATCGCCTAATTACCCTTCAAAATCTCCATTTCTACACCATTTCCTATTTTCTTTCTCTCGATATTGATGAAATTTCACTCAAAATCATTAACAATTCAATGCTCTAAAAAGTTGGTCAATTTTGGGGATTAAATTTTTAGATGAAGTTAGTTTAGTTTAGTTGGGTAGAAATCCTTGAAATGAAGATTTTATAAGATTTTTGTACTATTCGATATTTATTGTAGATTTGATAGTCAAAGCTTTATTAGATCTGAAAAAGGACGGTAGATGCAATACCTAACTATTTAAATTTTGTGTTTATGCTTGAATTTGCATCTCCTACTTTAAAAATCTTGAAGCTACAAAGTAAGTGGCAATGGTGGTTTAAGTGGTGGTTCACAACGAAATTGATAGTTGATGGATCTGTTCTCACATAGTGGAGTAACAATAATTATTTTCGGTGAGTTTTTAATTGAGCTAATGTGAAACGTATGTGATTTTAAGGTAAGATGGGGCTTAATGATGGAAGGTCGATGAAGACGGATACTTGGTGGTGGATGAGTGAAGTTCACATGGTGTCGCCGCCGCTGCAGCCCATGTTGTTGTTGGTGTTTCTTCATTAAAGAGAAAGAAGAGAAGGAACATTAAGGGTGTGTTTGGTATGAAGGAAAACATTTTCCGGAAAATGTTTTCCGATTTTCTCATGTTTGGTTAGGTTAAATGTTTTCCAAATCAACTTATTTTCCTCAAATTTAAGGAAATTGGCTTCCCTTCAAAACTAAAGGAAAACATTTTCTAAAACTCTCTTCCAACTTCAAATAGCCCTCCCAACCACGC